>APFE031355048.1:0-19015 GCA_000404065.3 Pinus taeda | reverse complement strand
TTCCACAAATGAGCAAATTGCATACATCTTCACCAAAGCGCTTGGAAGGGAAAAGCTTGAACGATTCAGAATGATGCTTGGACTCACCAACATCCCTTCAGATTAAGGAGGGGAATGTTGACACCTAATCCTTGTGATCGGGTGAATTAATGTAAATAGATAAATAGGAAATATGAACAGTCATTGGGAGACGAACTAAACACTCTCTCCCTCATGTATATAATGAAGACCTACCTGAAGGAATAAAATAGTCGAATCATTTTTGCTTAATGGAGTTACTGCCTGCCCTGACATTGATCACTAATGGAAGTATGCAAATACTGAATCTAACATAAGCCAAATCAACGCAACTCTGAAGAGCAGGTGGGGTGGGAGGATGTCACAGTTCAACAAAGATGTGTTCATGATATCCCACATCACTTCATGGTGGTGGAGCTATTTGATGAGGTGAAGGGGGATAGTCGCTTGTGACAGTGATTGTGCTTGCCTATGATTACGAAACTCCATCACCAAGTGTGCTGATTGGGGTTCAGATATGTGAAGTATATGCTCAAATCTTCCATCAAGAAATTCCCAATCAATATCATCTTCCGGGAATCGGTATGCAAGATTACAAAATCATGTGTGAAACTGCTCAACGGATTCATCAGGTGCTTTTCGTAATGCCAGACTTTCTTTGTTGAGTGCTTTTAAGTTAAAGTGATCGAAAGCACAATCTATCTCTGTGACCGGATGAGCAAGAAAATTAATAGATTTTTTGGGCAACGTGGCACACCAGTGCATTGGGTGCCCTCAAAGCATGTAGATGAATAGTGTGTAGCTCATGTATTCTTCAAAGAATCCATGTCTTTCACATGAGCCTACAATGCTAATTGCGTTCCTAACCAAGGCTATGTAGCCTCCACCATCAAATGTTTTATGAGACAAGTTATCCGAGAGCTTTTTCGGAATGATGAAATTGTTTCCATAAGACATACATTCTGGAAGAGCAGCTCGGTAGTAAGTCATGATAGATGTGTAGAGATTCAAAATAGGTATGAGGGCTCAGATTGTCATCTGGCCCTCCTTCTAGCGCCAGAATGTTGATGGTACTAGAACCACCAACATGTAAGGGGATCTCCCCAATAAGAAGTCCCAATTAGACCTCAGACCATTTGGTGTAGGAGTCCCAACAGTGGGTCGTAAAGAAATTCCTTGACCGCAATGTCGCACAGAGGCAAGTAAGATAACTCTATCAGTAGCAAGGGTGTGACTGCTGCAGTGAGTCAAGGAAGGTGTATAAAAGGTTCTAACACATGGGGGTTGAGATGAGTGCACCCCTTGGAAACCTGTAACAGTACTCAGATGGGAAGGGAACACAGGAGTGAAGATGCATCACAAGCTGGAAATCAGGTCATCTGGCAATCCAAAGTGATGGTTAAACCAATAGCACATCTACAACAAGATTCATGTAATTGCGTACAAAACAGTTCATACACAACTACATAAGTTAAACATCATACATTGCTACAACAACCAGAACAGTCCAACCACAATAACAACATATGCGTGAAAACATGTTGACTCGTGTTATATAAAGAAGTATAAGTTCCAATCATATAATACATCCATCTAAACCCACTATCCCCAACAGTGGAATGTTATAGCCACATCCGCCTACTCCTCCAAAGCGATGTACTAGCTCCATGCAGTGGAGAAGCCAAGGCGCATTACAATATTTTCTAAGCTCTCTCCAAAATAGTCTTATCAGAAGCTTGGTTGACCAAAATTCCCTTCAAATGAGTTATGAGGGACTATTTATAGCAAAGGGTGGGGTGACCCTTGACATTCCCCTTTGTGACAGTTCAACTACCCTCATGACTCTTCACCTACTCTATGATTGTTAAATCCAACTATTGATACTTGACTTACACTTGACATGACTCAACATTATAATGCACATGTACTCATGTGAGACAAAATGGCTTGAGCAAGCCATGCAAGACATTAGTGACACTCAATCTATTGTGATGAGACCAACTGTTTGACATGCTTGTGATGGTGAAGGTGGTGAGTTTTTGCCAAGCTTGGACGTCTGTGATGGTGTGCACGCACCCCATGGTGACATCTTGTTGAAGTGAACTCTTGCCTCTGTTGCATCCAGTGCATTGGTTTGGCAACTTCATCCAACTTGTTTGCTAACATGCACATGGTCTTATTAGGTGCAGCTGAATTGGCACACACTGATGCATAATGTTGGTGCTGATCTTCAAGTGTGTGCTCGTGGTCATGCACATCAACTTGCCGAAGTACATGTTCAACTCCAATTGGACTTGCTTCTTGTCTTCGCCTTGGTGAGTGTGCTGAATTGGTTGGATTGCATGCATGCACACAATGACATTCATGATGTTGAATCCCTTGCATGCGATCAACAACACTTCTCACCATGTCTGCTCCATGCCAGCTACTGGGATGGATCTTTAACTTCTACAAGAGTAGTTTCATCCGTGAGTGCATGTTGCGCCCACTGATGTTCCTGTTCCTACTGTAACGCATTCATCTGTATGTGCAGCTTCATGTTCTCCCTTGAGTTGCTGCTTCATCACATGCAACTCATTCTTTGTTCCATTCTCTGTCTTTATGTGATCTTCATGTTGCATCGTCACCTCATAGCCAGAGTCTCCAAAGTTGCTTTCATCATCAGTGGATTTGCTTGATCTTGCAACTTTGTTTCGCCTTTGTGTTATCAACAACCTTCCTCTTGCATTCATTGCATTCGCTACATTTTTTTTGTTCGAAGCATTTGTTGTGTTCGCTACATTCGTTGTGTCCGTTGTGTTCGTTGCATTCGCTGTGTTCACTGCATTCGCTACGTTCGTTGTGTTCCTGCATTCATTATGTTCATTGCATTTGGTATGCTACCTTCAACTATTGTTCATGATGTTGCTCGCTGTGATATCTTGATGTTCTTATCTACGAACAACTTGATGTCTTCGTTTGTAGGAAAGCTCATAGACATTTGATCGAATGCATCTCCAGGTGTGCTATGAAAAATGTCTTCAACTCTGCCCTCTTGGAAATCATTGTACCTTCACTGCTGAGAGGAATATGAACACCTGCAATACCTGGAGACATGGCAACACTCATGGCAAGCAATATGTCAGTCGAAAACCAAAATGAACTTGAGAAATCACTTGCAACATACCTGTGTGACTAAGCATGAAGGTAGCACAATTTCAGTCGGGAGGTCGAGACACTAACTGCCAAGACTGCGTAAGGCACAGTTTGGGCTACTAAAAGATTAATTGACTATTGGAACTACACAATGCATAGTCTAGTCTAGTTGTTGATCCTTGCATGTAACCTCTAGCTACTACACATAGATCCATGAAACAAGGGATGCCTTTGCATGTTGCCTTGGGAGAAGCAGCCCATGCATGCAAGTTAGTTTTTCTCAGTCCCGGCGGTAACCGGTCAACTCATCTGTACATGCAAGAAACTGCTCAACTGTTGGGAGAAATTGTGTATTTTTGGCTCGGAGTTGGGTTGGCTACCCAGGAGATTTACGGAATTTCTGGGTAGAGTAGTTGACTGCTGCACAGATTTGCGCAAATTCTAGGCTAATCAACCCTGCTGGGGGAAATTGCACAATTTTCACTGTGATTGTTGACTGCCAGAATTGTGTAATTCTAGAGCTCAGCAGGCTGCCAGTCAGGATTGTGCAATTCCTAGAGAGAAGGCTAGTTGCCCTCCAAAATTTCTCAATTTCGTGGGGGAGCTACTTAGCCTGCAGCTAGACTAAGTTCGTGTGATCAACCTATGAGGGGAATGCATTGAGCTGTGATCGATAGCTTAAGTTTGTGCAAGAAAACAACTGAAGCTTGTGAACTTAACGAAGCAAGGCAAGTTGTTGTGAAAAGTTGGTAGGGAGCCTCCAAACCAAAGCTAAGGCAAAATTTTGGAGGGTGGTTTTAGCCGCTACAACATAGTGTACCCAAGAAATATCCCCAACTCTGATGTTGGCTCAAGCTTCTTTCGTGCATCTTTGGTCACATGGTAATAAATCGATGACCCAATCCTGAAGTGACTAACATCTAGCCTCTTACCGGAATAAACCTCCTCTGGTGTCTTTATCTCAAGTATCTGATGTGGGCTACGGTTCTGAACATATACTGTTGTGTTGCATGCCTTAACCCACAAGTGTAGTGATAGGCCTTGATCATGCAACATCGCCCTTTCTTCCCCTACTATGCTCATGTTCTTCCTATTGACAACCCCATTCTATTGAGGCTTATGGGGTGTTGTCAACTCTCGTTTAATCCCTTTTGTTGTACAAAAGTTCTTAAACTCATTGAAGACATACTCACCACTATTATCACTCCATAGAGCTTTAACCTTCTTGTGAAGGTCTTTCTCTACCAATTCTTTGAACTCACAAAAGTTTGTAAAAATTTGATCCTTTTTTTGCATAAAAAATACCCATCATTTACGAGAATAGTCATCAACAAATATAACATAATACCTGTGTTTTGTCATGGATGCTATCAGGAATGGTTGACACACATATAAATGGACTCTCTCCAGAATAGACTCTGCTCGGTTGTCTCTGTCTCCAAAGGAAGACTTGGTAAATTTTCCCAAAGTACAACCCTTGCATGTATCAACTTGCTCAAGTGTACCTTTGGGAAGATTGGCAGAGATTTGTTGCAATATATTCAAATCCCCATGATGCAAGTGGCCCAATCACCCGTGCCACAACTCATCGATGTCTCAGCTCAACATATTTCCGCTTTTGAACTCAAAGAAGCACAATCCTCTACCTCTATCTTATAAAGATTCTGAACTCGAATCCCTATCTTCTTTACTTGACCCATGGCTATGTGTCGAAGGAACGCCTTTCCTTTCGAAAAGATCACATCATAGCCTCTATCCTCAAGTATGGCAATAGATACCAAGTTCTTCGTTAGTCCATGTACATGCATAACATTCTTCAAGGTGAGTGGAGTCACATTCTCCCTTTGGAAAGTAATAGTTCCCACACCAGTAACACTATACTTATTGTCATCACCCATCTAGATATGCATCTTGAGAACTTTCTCCTCCATTTCACTGAATAACTCTTTGTCGCTAGTCATGTGGAAATAAGCTCCACTGTCTAAGTACCAGACAGTTACCATCATTGAAGGCACCATGCATGCAATGAGGGAAAATTTCAATTCGAATTGGGAGGCCAAAGCCTCACCCACCGCTCCTCCTAAGGACTTCTCCTTGGACTTCTTCAATGGATAATTTGTAGCAAAGTGTCCCATATTGTCACCATGAAAGAATTTAACTTTCGTCATGTCCTCCTTCTTACCTCCATGATAAGAATATGATTTGGAATGGAAAATTTTACCTTTCCCCTTCCTCACCTTAATCACTAAGGCATAGTTCTCTTCATCATCAATCTTTTATGAAGATCCATCCCTGGTGTTCCTCCTGATCTCATCCTGGATCAAATATGACCATAGTCGTTCCCAATCTGGCAGCTTCTCCCGACCATTGAAAGAGTCTAAGAAGAGCAAGGCTCACGATATCCTCCTCGGAAATTGTGATTCCAACACTTCCAAGTTCATATTGATATTGAGTGAACTTGGTCAAGTACTTTGGAATCATCTCACCTTTCTCCATCTTGATTTTATGAGGTTTATCCTTCAATTGCAACTTCATTTGATCATTGTTATTCTGATACAAGTTCTTCAATGTGTTCCACATAGCATGTGGGGTTTCCTTTCCATGGAGCCTCGAGCCAATATGATCTCGAATGCCCTCAAGGATTATTCACGTTTCCTTTGCCACACACTTCTTCCAATCATCCAAGTTCTGTGCATCAGTAGTTGTTGGCTTAGGAATTGTTTGTTCAAAAAATTCCTTAAAGCCATTGTCTCTAGCACAGCCTCCATCCTATCCCTCCAAGCTATGAAATTTGCGCTGCCTTCCAAGGCATACTTAAGCCTAAACCCATGGAACATCATCTATCGATCCTAAAGTATGTATTGCAAATTCGACTTTCACCTATAACCCAGAAACTCAAAACTTCGAAATCTCCTCTAGAGATATTATTTTAATTCAGCGATATCTCACTCATCCGAACTTCGATTTGGCTAAATTTTTTTTGAATTTGAGTATATTTTCCCAAGAAATCCATATCTGTAATTTGTTTTTGAAATTATTTCACAAAACGTTCCATATCTGATCTGCAAACTCTCAACCCAAAAAACAATCTTGTTCTAATACCATGTAGAAAATCCTATAGATTCACAAGCTAATGCAATTTGTTAAAGCAAGAGACAAGAATCTACTTCTACTCTTTACAACGGAAGCCCATAAACATCGAGAAAACAATAATTAATAGAGGAAGAGAATCAAAGGCACATAACACAATAAATATCCAGGGAAAGCCACAACTCAAAACCCCACTATCTATTTTGTATTAATCCATAAAATCAAGATGAAATTACAATGCTTGTTCTCTCTAAAACAATCCCAGTACTCAACAAATTCAATCTCCAACCCATAAGCAAGCTCAAAGCCAAATCTTAGCCTCTTCACAAGCTCTCCAAGTCTCTATTCCAATGTGTAATTCCTAGGGAGGTAGCTTGTATTTAAAGGGAAATAAAGCCTCTAAAAACTATGCAATCCCTCAAGGATCAGTTCCTGATTGCATGCACTATAAGTGCAACTCAGAAAAATGTAAAACAAATAGCACAATGTCCCTTCACTCTAGTCTCAACTGGATCTTTCTCATAATCGACATGCATGAGTTTCTGATGAGTAAATATTCAGTTAACTAGAGTAGCACTGGTGGAGTTCATTAGTGTTACCACTAACTGTTAACTCACTATTAGTTCTCTCAATCAGTTTGAGAAATAATTTTAACTGAACTGACTAATGAAACTGAGCCTTCTATTTTACAAGTCACAATTAACTCATATTGGACTCCTACAAAGTAGGGAGAACATACACAGTGACAAAAACACTTCCAACTTGAATTTCCTAAGTTAAGTAAGTTTAATAAGCTTAATTTAACTATTTTAAGTTGCTATTAGAATAGAATTCAAATTTAATTTCTAGTTTAATTCAAGGACAAATTAAACTAGACTCTCTTGTTTCCATTTCTCAACACCATGGAGCTACTAGCTCCACTCTATTATTTGAACCAACACCACTATACCATTTAAAGTGAAAGAAATCTCCTTCAATATAATAAATGCTTTGCTACCACATACATTGAAAGATGAGGTCCTGTCAAAAATCCTACATGATATTTAGCCTAAATATCCTCAATAAAACAACTTCTCCTTTATATGACTTGTCTCCAAAAAGTAATCCAAAACCTTTATGCAATTATCCTTCACAACTGGCTCAACTTGTTCAAAAATATAAGCATTTATGGCTCTATATATGCCCCATATGACATAGAAAGGAAAGGCTCTATATTCATAAAACTTTGAGAACCATAATATATAATTAATGTGAGTTGATCACTTTCCATTAAAACAAAATTTTCAACCTTTGACAACACTTCTTTAAAACAACTGCCTAAAGATTCTTCCTCTACATCTTTAGTTTCATATGCATCAGCATTTAATGGATTATTTGAAACCAAAATAAGGACAGAACAATGTTTATAATCATTGCATCAACATTTAATGGAATATTTGAAACCAAAGGAAGGAGATAACAATGTGTATAATAGTTTTTTGAGATTTTCTATAGAAGCCCTAAATACTCCTCTGTAACCAAAATCACAGACACACCTATAAGGTACCGCGGGAAGGAATAAGGAAGGTACCGCAACAAACAAACAGCGCGGCACGAGGGTCCTTAACCCCCCTGTCACACTAACAAAGGGGAGGGGAAAGATATTGGCAACGGAAGGGAAGTTTTTGTTTGAATTGAACAGATTGAAAGGGAAAGGGGATAATGGATTTCACCTTTTAGGTATAATCATAACCTCCCCAAAAAGAAAACCTTCCTTTCAAGTGTTATAAAGTAGATGATTGTATTGAATCTGAAGGGCGTTTTCGCAATACTTCCTTCTCATAAGAATTTTTTGTATTTTCATTGCCTCAATCAAAAACCATAGTTGTGCTATTAAGTAATGTAGTGGAGTGATTTTGATTTCCATCATCAGCTAACAACAATTTTGCAACATTTATGGATGGAATGTTGGGTTACCATTACAGTTATCTTCCCCGTACTCCTCTTCAAAAATTGCAACTAAAAATTCTGAAACAATGTTCCCATTAGTACTATGTTGTCCAATGTAGACATAAACCTCCAATCTTTCGTGATGCATATCAGTATTGGTATATTCTTCTTCCATAGTTTTATCTGAATCGTTATTTTCATTTGGACTCACTTCAATCTTTGCTTCTTAGCCTTTAGCTATTTTTCATCTTGATATGCAACTTCCTTTTTCCATTGCTGCCATATATGATGCTTATGCTTCAATCGGCTCCACCATTCTTGCATAATTCCTATTAGATTCTTTAATTTTTTTGTTAAAATATTTAATTAATTTTTTGTTATTATCTTCAAATTTTATGGTGTAATCTTGAATTTTTTGAATTTCTTCTATGAGAAATTCCTCATGTTGGTTTAGAAACATTTTCTCATAAACCCTTCAAGTTGGGAGGAAAACCAACTTTGGTGCTACTGTAACAACCCTAATTATTTAATTGATCAAATTTTCCCAAAAAAAAAATCCCAGGCGATTTTATTTATTTAATTAAAAAAAGAGATTACATTAATAAATTGTAGAAAGCCTCATAATTCAATTAGTTAGAAATCCTTGGCTCCTCTAGTGATGTGCTATGACCTCCTCCTAACATTGCTAAAAAACTAAAGTGGCTCTTCCTCTTGACTAGCTAGAGTGGAATCTTTCACCACTAAAACTAATCCCCACCAGGTAGGGTGTATAGAGTATCGCTTGGGTGGTTGGCTCACGGTCGTTCCTTCATAACTCAACCGAGAGCCATATGAACTCTTGCAGATTATTTATTGTGCAATTTTGGTTAGAGCTCCATTGAACTTATAAAAGATAATGCTAGGATAGCATCTTTTTTAGTGAGATTTCATTGTCTCTGGCATTTTTATGTTTATTGATGGAAGTTAATCAGAATAATGCTTGTTTATTTCTATAGAATGACCATAATTCTAGAATGTGTGTTACGGGTTCTAATTATAATGTATGATTTTAAACTTTGGCAATGTAATCTGTGTTTAGAAAGGTTAAAGGGGTATTTTTTGTTTCAACAGTAAACTGTTCTTTCATTAATTGCTCTAAATAGCTAATGCATTTTTATGCTGAAGTGGTGAATGTTAACTATTATCATTACTTCGTTGATCAATCGATGTCTGCAATGTCCGAATGTGCTAGAAATGTAAAGAAAAACAGAATATGCTTAACAATATCAAATGACAGATTCTTCTAGCACTTCATCAGAATGTTAACTGTTCTTTACGTAATAAAAAAAATAATATTCTATCCTACTAATCATTACCAAGCACAGAAACACTACTTATCTGTTTTCCTACTCTGATTATAAACGTGCACATATTTCGTCTATCTGGAAGGTCTCACCACCCAGCCACGGATTTGGCAATTACGTCCAGAATCCCCCTCTAAGCTCTTCCAACTCCTGATAGTGAATAAAATGGTGACAATCTGGTACCTTGGGCATCAAGACCACGGTCCAATGTTAAGTCTCATACCATTCAACTGTTATTCACAATCTTTTCCCACTAGCTAATTTGTCTAGCTCAAGGAAACTATCAACAACATAGTCTTGCTCCCATTCCTTTGTTTCCTTTTTCCCAACCCCCCCATGGCTTTGCCACTTCCCTTTTTGAGGGAAGAGATGGGAAACTGCTTGTAACTGTTTGAGTTATTTAACTGATTCTTTCAGTTATTTGACAAACTGATTAAATTATTTTAATTAATAATTAACAAGATATGTTTTGGCTTCTCCACCTTAATTCTTTAACAATGTAGGTTAAACAGAATAAAAATTGGTAATAAGTAAATGTTGGTGCAACATTGGGTGTTACAATGTGTGAATTAGTAAGACATTTCAGTTATTTTTTGTTATATTTATGAAGCCTTTGACTATATCAACCACATTAATATTTTTAATGTGGTTGTAGTAGGTTAGGTCGATAAAACTACCCCTGCAAGCTTATTCCTTCAATTTTTTCACTCTGAAAGCATTGGGATGGAAATTATAGACATACATGTGTGTATGTATTCAGTCCATTTTAATTTGAAGACCTTGGATTAAAGCCCAATATTCTTCCTCGTATTTTGAAGAAATACTCAAATTTCTAAAAACACATTTGAAGAAAAAATCTTTCAAATTGTGAAAGGATCCTCCATATCTTGTTTGGCCATAGGTTTCCTTTAGAGGCTCCATAAGAGTTTAATTTCACAAAACTATGAGACAAAAGAGGGGACCGATCTAAGGTGAATACGAGGTAAGGGGAAGGCTTTTGAGATTGAATGGAGATGGTAAAAGGTTGGAATTTTTATATTTGAAGTAAAAAAAATCAGGGGGACTTTAAAATTGTAGCATTCTAGTGCTATATGTGGAATTTTAATAATTATTAAAAAATGATTTTTCCAATCAAAATGAACAAATCTTTTTCCATCTTAAAAAAATATGTACACTAAAATTCTTTTTTATTTTACCTTTAATTTTATAAAAGAAAATATATATATTTTTAAAATTATGACACACTTCTTAATTCTCTAAAAAAAAATCATTATTTAAATAAAAATACTCATCATTAAATTTTATTATTCCAGTTAAGCCTTCTTCTAAACCCTTTTTTACCACTTTCGTATTAAGTACAAATCTTCAACACCTCATAACAATATTTTTCCACACATAATTTGTTTGTTAATTAAAAAATAATCACATTATCTTTAGTAGCAATGAACATAAATCAGGCAAGTACTTCCAACTATAAATGTGTGTTTTTTTAATTTTAATGCAAACAACGAATCATCTAGTTAACCTAGAATAATTTTTATTTAAATATTATATTTTATAATTTAATTTTAATTTTAATTTTAATTATTTATTTTAGAATTAAATAATTTATTACAATTTAATGTATTTTACTATAATTAGAATAATCACATTAATTATTTATATAGTTGATAAACCAAAAATTGATAAAGATAATAAAAATTATTGCAACACAAAAAATGCCTTATTAATGTACATATTTATCTGATTAACTATATATAAAAAAGTTATGGATTAACTTTAATTTGAAAAAAAAGAATTATAAATGAATGTTATAAATAATAATGAGGAACATATCATGGAGGAACTTATTAAAATTGGAATAATTTCAAATCCTTAGGAAATTGGTGGGCCGGGAGCCAAATGGCACGAATTAATTTTTTAAATTAATTAAAAGTAACGCACCATTTTGCTAAATAAAATTTGCTTATATATAAATGAATGTTATAAATAATAATGAGGAACTTATCATGGAGGAACTTATTAGAATTGGAATAATTTCAAATCCCTAGGAAATTTATTAAGTTAATGCAACTTAACAAACTCTTTAATACACTACACCAGTGGATAAGCATTAAGATTAAGAATATTATGAACATATTCCCTTCATAATCAATCTAGACCTTTAATTAAAAAATAAATAAAAAAGTCAACAAATTTTCATCCACTTTAAGTTGAAATAAGAAGTCTTGAGCAATTATAATTTTAAATTGTTTATATTGTGTAGAATTTTAAAGAAAAATAATCTATTAATGAAATTTTTTTAAATGAGTAATGTTTAAGTGTGATCTTTTTAAAATTTTCTTGTATTGAATTCATATATGTGATTAAAAAACCAGTTTAAATAACACAAATCAAAATTTCGTCACAAAATTTTTCCTGAAATTCTTAACAAAAATCTACCAAAAAATCTAAAAACTACATTTTTAATTTATACATAATATTTAAAAACAAAATAAAATTAAAAAACCCCGTTTCTCCCGAACCCATGCGAGCATCTATTAGTTTCTTTGGTCAAAATCTCCGGAACCCACCATAGCCTCTAGAAATTCATTTAGTCAAAAGCTACCAGCAAGCCACACCCCATTTGAAGTCCTTAATTGACTTGGAATTATCGGATGCGGGGTCCCACTACGTGCACACATGCAAAGCAGCACGCTCAAATGGTGGAGAATTTCTCAAGAAAATGTTAGATACGTGCGGTTCTTTCAATGATTTTGGTCAAAATTTATTCCCACTACGCAATTTAAGTTTATTTACCCCACAAGTCTACCAAGCGTGTCATGGAAAGAAAAAGCAAATGTGTGGAAACAAATGTCAAAGGAGATTACATTGTCAAACAGTGCTGCCACCCGCAATGAGTTTTTCATGAAAAGTTATATAATTAACTTAGATTCATTTTAATTTGAGATAGAGAAATAGATATGGAGAGAGAGGGTATATGTTTTGGGGTTGAGATAAGGAAATAGAATAAGAAAAAGACACTTAAATGCAAATATATATATTATATAGTATTATATAACCAACCTAGATCCATCTTAACCCAAATCTATTAAAAGCAGAGAGGAATCAAATCTCTCAAAGTGCAAACCTTACCCCAAATTTTACACTCAAAAAAGAAGTTTGCACCTTGAGAGATTAGATCCCTCAAATCTCTCGAAGTGCAAACTTTTCCTCAAATTTTACACTCAAAAAAGAAGTTTGCACTTGAGAGATCAGAACCCTCTAGGCACTTGATAGATCCAAGTTAAGAAGGATCTACACTGGTTTATACATAATGTATTACATAATATTACATAAATTTTTACAACATCACTTCTAATAAATTGCGAACACCTCTCCAAATAATTAAAAAATTAAATATTTAAATTTATATTACATTTTTAAAAATTTAAATAACATTTTTACGCTCTAAGGGGTTTCCCTCTGAAACCAACTTTCCTCATTGCTTACCTGTCATTTTGTGCACCACAGGATTAAATGTTAGACGATTAAACCAATGTCAACCGTCAGATCAATGGTCAGGGGAAGAGACACGGGCGGAGCAAGGCGTACCAGAATGCCGGACCCCGGTATTTTGAAGGATGCAGAGACTGGGTCGACGGATGGTAGGAGAAGAGATTGATTACAGCGTCATTCCCGTAACCTTGCAACCGGCAATCGAAGTGGAGAAGTGAAGTGGTCCCAGGCTTTGTAATGCAGGCTTTCATCAACACGGCCCTGGAAAGAATTTCACCTGCGTCGTTCTCCTCAGAAGAATTGGAATCAAGCAATGCAGTTATGGCGATTTCCTCCTGCTCATACAATCTCCGCAAAACCACGTCCTGCGAGTTGGGCGCGTCCCAATCCAAAACAAAGGGCCCTAATAACCTCCTATCGGCCGCCTCTTCCTGCGTTCATTCATCCACCAAAGCCTGCTCACAAATCAATCTATAATAGATATTCAGGGGGTTTTCTCTCTATGTTGGGGTATGTAAACTACATTTACCCATCCAATCTGACGGGATGCCTCGTAAGCGATCTCGGATTGCAACACTTGAAGCAGAAATTGGTCCCCTGCTTCTGCTCGTTTATTGGTTGCGAAAGTGCTGCTGTTTCTCTTGTAATGTATGAAGAAATTTGATGACAATGCTGGCCATGTTTGTATTGCCTTTGGATTTGAAGTGAAGGATGTTGCAATTCCTCTGCACTTCCCAACTCCTGACCACACAAAAATAATTGGATGGCCTTCTTCTTCATCATCCTTATTTTCATTTTCTATTGCAGCTGTTTGTGTGCCGAGAAGAAGTAGAAGTGGGTGACAAACAGCTTCAGAAATCCACACTTGGGTTGGGATTACTAAAAAAGCCGCACCTGGATATCGGTTAGATTGAATTACATCCATATAGTTTGCAGAGATATCGGAAATTCCTCATATGAGCAGCACGAGCTTTTTAAATCCCCAATTGGGGTGTAGAGATATACTAAGATCCCAATTTGGGTTTATCTGAATAGAAGAATCCTAAATCGGGTGTATGTGCGCTGGATTGTTTTACTGTACTGCGTACAATTTATTGATTTAGTAATCTAGTGTGTGTATAATCTCATAAATCCATGTTGAAGTGCAGATATCTTCAAGAATTTACACTTTGGGACCACTGTACTGCTCTAGAGTCTTGAGTAAGTAATAGTTTTTCTTTTTTTATCTGCTTTATGATCTATTTTGTTTGTTTTCCTGCTTTTGATTTAATCAGAGCTGCGATTAAGCAGGTGCTTCGTAGCAGTTAAGAGTTTTATAAGGGAAAAATAATACTGTTACGAATTATGATGCCATGTACCAGACATCATGGACCCTGATACTAGGGTTGAATATATATCCCAGAGAACTAAGTCTATCATGAAAAATAATGGTCTTTTAGATTTCATATCATAGGATCTAAAGTGAAAATCTGCAATGCCCAATGTGATTGATACTTGTTCATAACTCAAACCATACTGTCTGTCAATATATCTGGGAAGGATATATATGGTCATGTCATCCCATTGCAATATTATGTAATGAACACGTTCTTTAAAGTATCTGCACATTGTCTAAGTTGCGGCACGATGTTGCTCAATCCTACTGCGGTCTGTTAAGATACTATTCGAAATAAACCATTTCCATTATAATTTATACTACTAAACAATCTTCAAGAACACAGAGACTAACTAATAGGCTATTTAGTATTATCATTCACCCTCTCTTCGCTTTTTTTTGAGTGACCATGATGGATCCTCTGGAGAAAGGTGATTTGGAGAGCATCCTTAGTGCTTACGGTTATTATGAGTGAAATCATAAACAGATAAATTGTGACACTAAAAAATTCTCTGAAGTCACAGTGAGAAGGTAGGCCTACTGCCTAATCCCGAGCTGTGGCAGAACAAAAATCGTAAAATATTGAGAATTCTTTTGTTTTTCTTTAAATTTGTAGTATTTGCTTAATTGATATCTGAATTAGCGTTAAAAAAATCAGTCTCAGAAAGGGTATGAAAACTGGAATCGGGGAAAATCTAAAAACTCAGCAAAATTTCCCAGTCGTAAGCAATGCATATATATCATATATTTTCAAATAAATCTGGCCTATTGCACCAATCAACAGTCCGTTCTCTGTTTCTAAATTCTTGATGAGCATCACCTGCGCCCCTAGGCAAAGACCAATCTGATCAGGAGCAATTCCACTCTTCCGCTGACTCTTTGCCGGCTCTTCCCCTACATCCGTCGCCCTAAAAGTAATGATTTCCTGCCCCAAGGCCTTCAGTCTCTCATCATTCACCCTTCTAACATCATCATTTCTCGGATACAATCTAGTCACTGAATCATCTGAGTTCACCGATGGACCGTGACAGTTATTCAATTTGGCCAAGGTTTTTGGGTGAAACAGACCTCTTCTTATTTCTTGCAACATCTCTACTAGCTCCCTATCTGACTGCCTAAATACGTGCCTTAATTCAATCTGCTTGTCAAAACAGTCATTCCAGCAATCTGCCTGGAAAGCGAAGAATTTGTTCGGGTTCTGAGGCCTCACTGGTGGAAGTTGAAAGAAATCCCCTGTCACCACGAGCTGCAACCCACCCCACACCGCTTTCCCCACCAACGGTTGCCTCAACTCATTGGCAAAATAATTCAATTGATAAAAAAACTCCCCATCAATCATACTAATCTCATCTATAATCAATGCCCTGGCTTTTCTCCATCTCTTGACCTTTATCTTACTCTTTCTTACCATAGCCAGCAGTGTATACTTACTTGTAGAACATGGTGCAGCTCCAGCAAAGGAATGTAGAGTCATGCCATTCAAATGACATGCTGCAATCCCTGTTGAGGCTGTTACAAAGACTGAGTTTGGACCATGCAATTTCTTCAAGATTTTTACTACAAAATCAAGCACATAGCTCTTACCTGTGCCTGCAGACCCTGTAAGAAAGACAGATTTCCCTCTTGAGACAGCCTTCAGAACTCTCAACTGCTGTTTGGATAATGTAATGGATCCCTCTGAATTAGGCTTGCATCCATGGCAATACTCCTTATCAGAATGGTCCTCCATTATTCTCATGTCTTCTTGCCAATCTCCCAATACTCTCATGTCTTCTTGCCGATCTCCCGATTCTCTGCAATTGGGCGTGTTGTAAAACACTCCAGATTCTGAGCCAATTTTAGCCTGTGATTCACTTGGGCTTCCTTGTGATTGCTTTCTCGCCCTCTGTCTGGCTAGAGCCATTTGTTTCTGCCGCTCCATCCTCTCTCTCTGTTGTTGGGTTAGGATCATTTGGGTCTGAGATTGATGCTGAGAACTGCTGAATCCTTGAAACCCAGTACTTGAATTTTCCTCTTCAGTATGAAAGTGGGTATCCTCCATTGGATCCTCGGCCATTTCACTAGATCCGAATCCCATCATTATACATCTAACCTTTTTAGCTATGTCTCTCACAGTTATACCCAGAATGCACATTCGTAACGGAGGAGTAAAGCAATGCATATATATCATATATTTTCAAATAAATTAAAAATCAGGGGAAATGTTGTTTTTCAAAGCTTTTCATATCCCTATTTTGTTTTTCTTTGTTGAAACTGTATCCATATTTCTTTGTGTTTCATGGTCAGGAACATGTATTGTTGTTTGAAAGAGGTAGGAACTTAGATCTTAACGATGCAGAGTTTTGAAATGTTCCCAACATTTTGAATTGACACTCCACCTCTCATCAAGGGATCATATTGTGGCGGTTGGTCCTCTAATGATGGGTCGAATGTTCACTCGACTTGCTGGGAATGTTTCAAAACTCTGACACTGTTAAAATCCAGTATTTATGTAAACTATGAACTGTGAAATCAACATACTCAAAGAATTCATTTTATTATAAGAACTTACTAGGCTTGTGTTAGGATTAAAACTTAACTCTCGGCTTCTTCCCTTTCCTGGCCTTTGATGAACCTTTTGATACATTATAGATGGATTGCTGGATTATTTGGATTCCTAGGAGGCCATATGGAAATTCATTTTTGTTCATTTCTATGTCTAATGTTTACAGTAATTTTTAGCAAGTGTGCAGGATCAACTCAACACCGGACCCTGGATCCAGTAATATACACTCTTGTTTTGACCTGAATTTAGTTTTCCTTTTTTTCTTTGTGATCTGTAGGTTTCGAAGAACAAGTAAGAGTTTAGCAAATATGGATATAATGCAGATGGACCGGAGAACGTCGACACTGCTTGGGGCAGGAATCTGCACAATGTTGACGATGCATTTTACAGTTCAGCTGCTATCCCAGCACTTGTTCTATTGGAAGAATGCCAAGGAGCAGAAGGCCATTATTATTATCATATTAATGGCTCCCATATATGCCATTGATGCATTTGCTGGCTTAGAAGATATTGAAGGAAGCAAAATCTCCTTCATGTTCTTGGATTCAATTAAAGAGTGTTATGAGGGCTTGGTAGGCTCTCTTATCCATAGCACCTCTTGTAAGCCTTGTGTATACACACACACACAGATAGACCTTTGTCAGAACAGAATAGCTTTTACCCAAGGAAGTAGTTTTCTGTCCTCCATTTGCTTGAATTTCTTTCTCGAATCTTTTGGACTTGGAGCCAGCAATGGCTTTCAGTGAGTTGAATGATGGGACGGCTCTTTGCAGCATGGTTGAATTTTATTTTAATTGAATTCACACTGATTTTCTCTTCAATTCATTAACGAAAAGGAGTATTTTAATTGGTTGTGTCAGGTGATTGCGAAATTCTTGGCATTGATGTATAGCTATTTGAATATCTCCATGAGCCAGAAAATAGTCCCTGATGGGATCAAGGGTAGAGAGATTCACCATTCATTTCCCATGACACTTTTTCAGGTACATTACATTTTGTTGCAGTACATTTTTGTTTTTATACCCAAGATCCTACATCAATAACTAGCAGCAGCTTTGTTGTGTTCCTCAAAACCATGGGTGCAAGAAATGTGAATTGGCATCTTGTTGATTACCATTAACAATCATGTTAAGTAGGAAATACTTTTATTTGGTGTCCATTTTTCCAACAATCTGCTGACAAGCTATCTTCGCTTTACAGCCTCGCATAGTGCATCTGGATCATCATACACTGAAGCTTCTTAAATATTGGACATGGCAATTTGCTATCATAAGACCAGTTTTGTCAATTTTAATGATAGTTTTCCAATTGCTTGGCCTATATACTAGATGGATCAGTTGGGTTTTCTCAATTATATTTAACATTTCTGTATCCCTGGCCCTTTATTCTCTGGTCGTTTTTTACCATGTCTTTGCCAAGGAGTTGGAACCCCACAAGCCCCTGGCAAAGTTTTTGTGCGTCAAAGGAATTGTATTCTTTTGCTTCTGGCAGGTACGTCATGTACCAAAATGTTTTGATACCGTATATTAGACCTGTGAAACAAAAACATAATTTACTGTTATTTTGGAGAAAAGCAAGTATAATAGCATTTCCTTGCCCTGCCTTGCATGTATTCTCTTGTTATAGGCTTCTCTTATCCAGGTTTTAGCATTCTAAAACATTAATAATTCTTCCTTTGTTTTTAGGGAGTTGTACTTGACATACTGGCCTCTGCCGGTATTATCCGCTCCCACCATTTCTGGCTTGACGTGGAACACATTCAAGAGGCTTTGCAAAATGTGCTGATCTGTTTGGAGATGGTGGTATTTTCTGTTATGCAACAATATGCATACCATGTTCACCCATACACCGGAGAAGTTCAGGAGTTGCTTAGAAAGGGAAGGAAGGCAAATTGACAAACTTGACCATAGAAATTATTTAAATATCCTAAAAGATATAAGCTCAATAGTGAAGAACAATTTTCAGGGTTTTTTTTAGTTGGCATACATTGCCAATTTTGTCATGTTTTTTTCAAAAATTTTAACACATCTGATAGAGATAATAGTTTTGAAGGTTGAACGATCGATCAATGAGTTATATTTA
>APFE031355047.1:864-16875 GCA_000404065.3 Pinus taeda | reverse complement strand
TACATGCCATGTTTATCATTTTTTAGTGGTTCCTCCCTTCTTGACTAGTCCTTGGTGCATTCCGCCAAATTTTCGTTTTATTTAATGAACTTATCCATGAACTGTTTATTGTAGGCCACCTGTGGCTCTGTTAGATGATACATGAGCCTTAAATCTTGTGAAGTGAACGACCCAATGAGTCCTTGGCTCTTAGTCTTAAACTGTCTATCTCTTATCTTAGCACTATCCAATACCCATTTGACCATATCCGTGTATGGAAGAATCTTGGGTCTCGCCGCTATCCAGTGCAAGAATGAACATGCTAGTTCTGTAATTGATGCCTCAGATGACCCGTGTGAGTCTGCAGTTGTTGTAACCTCCATTACTCTGGGATTTTCTTCCTCGAGTAGACTGTATGCTCCTTCCCAAGTAGTGATGCCAACGTCTCTGTTACAGGTGGTGTCTGTGTATAAAGGCGTCATGTCTTTGTCTTCATAAATTGGAGCTTTTCCCTTCTTTCCCATTATATTCTGAACACTGCTGCGTATACCTTTCTGCTTTCCGTTCCTACAATTTATAAATTAGGAAAGAGTAACGATAAGAAATAAGGTGACGGGAAAGCTTTAAATGCCGAAATCATATAAAATATATCACCCTACATGAAATGAACTTTCGATCAGATCCAAACCTTATTTCATTAATGATCATCAACTAACTCATTAAATTAACATTAATGTGCATAACTTGGCATCGGATTACGGAAAAACTTTTTTAACGATGAGCCCGTAGATCTGCGATAAAGTGATTTTGCGATTTTCTTTGCAATATTGCAGATCACAATATCACTAATCCGTTATGTTTGACAATCATCTATTACCATATGTTTCTACGAAATGCA
Organism: Pinus taeda; assembly: GCA_000404065.3. Taxonomy (NCBI): domain Eukaryota; kingdom Viridiplantae; phylum Streptophyta; class Pinopsida; order Pinales; family Pinaceae; genus Pinus; species Pinus taeda. The sequence continues at coordinate 15,998 of APFE031355047.1, read as the reverse complement.
ATTTGCGAGACGTGTTATCGCATATCGACGGCTTGAGGTATTTCACCTTAAGTGATACTTGAGGTATATGAAAACTGCGATGCGCGATGAGTTTCTTCAGTGTGCAATCTCGTATCACAATTTCGCAATATTAGGAGTTTGCTTATACGATGTTATACATTACTTTTTTTGTGATGCGACACTTTATTTTTGAGAGAATTTATCATAAAACTTAAGTCTTTTTGGATTTTGCAGGTATTTTCCTAGGTTTATGATAGCAAGATTTATTCAAAAGGGGAATACAAATGCTAATTTATTTTTTTAATTTTTCGATAAGGGTCCCCACTTATTTAGTATTAGTAATAAAACTAAATAATAAGGGGGGTTGTTGTTGGCCACAACACTCCCCTCCATTGAAAAAGAAGTGAGGAAACTTCTACAGGCTAAAATCATACTGTCTTTAAGGTATTCAGAGTGGGTGGCCAACTTAGTCCCAATATGGAAAAAGAATGGAGAAATAAGGCAATGTGTAGATTTTCGGAACGTTAACAGGGCATCGTTAAAAGACAACTACCCGCTGCTTAATATGGATTACATATTGCAAAAGGTGGTCGGTTCAGTCAGAATGGCCATGATGGATGGGTTCTCTGGTTACAACCAAGTGGTAGTCCACCCTGATGATCAAAATAATACTACTTTCACCACCCCATGGGAACATTCATGTACGCTCGCATTCCTTTCGGTCTTATTAATGTAGGGGCCACGTTTCAGTGAGCTACGAATATATATTTTGTAGGGGAGAAATACATGTTCATAGTGGTATATTTGGATGATATCACATTCTTTTCTAATACCTACGAAGAACCCATCCTACACTTGAATCTCAGCTTTGAGAAATGCAGGAGGTATGGTCTTTCTTTGAATCCCAAGAAATCTCAGTTTGCCTTGAGTGAGGCGAAGCTACTAGGACACATATCCCCCTACATATCTTTAAGTGAAAATTGATCCTATGTGAGTCAAAGCTATCAATCATATCTCTCTACCAAGAAATAAGAAAGAGGTCCAAGCCTTTTTGGGGAGAATCAATTTCTTGAGGAGGTTCATACCCAACTATGCAGAAATAGTAAAGGGTATTACAAATATGTTAAAAAGGGAAAATGATGTCAAGTGGAGCTTTGCCCCCCCAAGATTATTTTGCTAGAATTAAAGAATATTTGGTTGAAGCCTTGGTACTAGTCAACCCTAACTACTATGCGCCTTTCTATATCTTTTCTTTTGCTTCTACGCATACTATTGCCACAATTCTACTACAGAAGAATAAATATGGTTATGAACAGTCCATCGCCTTCTTCAGCCAAGTCTTGAGTTATGTTGAGTTGAAATATAACATCTTGGAGAAGAAATCCTATGCTCTAGTCAAGTCTTTGAAGGAATTTCAAATATACGTGCTACAATTGTAAATCATATAGTTTGTCCCAACGACATTGGTCAAGGAAATCCTTGAGACAGTGAAGGACAAAGGGGTAGGTGGATAGAAAATATACATGAATATGAGTTAGACATAAAGCCTACTAAGATCATAAAAGGCCAGGGGTTGGCCAAGGTTTTATCATAATCTAATTGCCAAGATTTAGGGATAAACTTGATAACAGAGGAAGGCAAAACAAAGATTCAACAGAACAGGATTAAAACATCAAAGCAAAATATCTATGCTAAATATGAGGGATCACCTTGGTATAAGAATATCATCCATTATCTCTTATTCTTGAGGTGCCCACTAGGGCTGGATAAATCCAAATACTGAACTCTGAGACTGCAAGCTCAAAAGTATATCATATCCAATGGTCAACTCTAATGGAAGGACCCGATGGGAGTTTTTTTGTTATGTTTGGTAGAAGGTGAAACTCATAAAGTGATTGAGGAATTTCATGGAGGAATTTGTGGAGGTCATTACAGCTGGAAGACCACAAATCACAAAATCCTCAAGCTAAGATTCTACTAGCCTACACTGTTTGGAAATGTTCATTCCCAGGTCAGGTCATGTTAGAAGTGCCAAGTGTTTACTGAGAGACAAAAACTTTCTCCTCTCCCCCTAATTCTAGTACATGTGGAAGAACCCTTCAGATAGTGGGGACTAGAGTTCATAGGAGAAATAAACCCACCTTCCAGTGGCCAACATAAGTGGATATTAACAACCACAAATTATTTCACCAAGTGGGTAGAGGTTGTCCCAGCCAGAAATGCTACTGACTTAGTGAATTAAGTTTATGGAAGAAAACATATTATCGCGTTTTGGTTGCCCTATCAAAATCATCACTAAAAATGCTCAAGTCTTCAAATATAAAAAATTTATCGACTTCTGTCGGAAATTCAATATTATCATCAGGCACTCCACTACCTACTATCCTCAACGTAACATCTTGACTGAGTCCTCAAACAAAACTTTGCCAAGAGTGTTGAAGAAGAACATCACCAAGAATCAGAGGAACTGGGACTCCCAATTGAAGTTTTCCCTTTGGGATAACTGAGTAACTCCTAAATGATCCATTGGAAAATCGCCTTTTGAGCTAGTATATGGTAAGGCTGCAATATTTCCAATCCAATTAGCAATGCCAATTGCGAAGTTACTACAAGAATCTAAGGAAGAGTCAAGTGCCTTAACACAAAGGATAAACCAACTAGCTGAACTTCATGAAAATAGAGAATAGGTGGGGGCTAAATTGGCAAATTACCAACAGAAGATGAAATCCATGTTTGATAAGAAGGCCAAGGATCGACCTCTTCAACCAAGAGATTTAGTTCTCCGATGGGACGTTGATGGGAAGAAAAAGGAAAACACAGAAAATTAGATACACTTTGGTTCAACGCTTTCAAAATTTTAGAAGAAAAAGGAAATAATACCTACCTTTTAGAAAATATGGACGGTGAATCGTTGGATTTTCCAATAAATGGTCAGTTCCTCAACCTCTATTTCCATAATTATAGGTACCTGTCTTGTACCCATTGTAACTATCAATGTGTGTGTTGTAATTATTATATGAAATTTCCAGTTTCTGTTGAAAATTCCACTTTCACAAAATTATCATTTGTTTAGAAAATACTCCATGCCCAAAGGAGAAGTTCACAATCTGTAGGTTCTCGACGCATTGCAATCCAATGCCCCATCCCCAGGTGGAGCCAATGTTGTCACCTTCTGAAAACAAAGTTCTAGTTGTACAAAGAGGAAAAAGAATACAGATGAGAAAGAACAAGTCTAGTTTAAATTGTTTTGGATAAATTCTCATATTCTATTAAAATCATTTTTTTCACAAACCTCATTTTTTCCTTTGCTTTTTAAACTCTAGCTGCAGTGACCCATTTTTAACTCTAATTGAAATCCCTTTGTATACCCAACTCTGGCTGTGTTTCCCACTCCCCTTTGAAATCTTTTAAAATATTCATAAATCATTCCGAAACCCTTTTAAGTGTCGAGACCCACAAATCATAGTCGCTATCGACCCCTTCCCTTTTTGTGATACATATCTTCCCATCTCCCATTTTCAACTTTTTCAATTGCGATAACGCATATCACAAAGCTTCCCTACCGATTTCCATATCAAAGTCCTATCACCACTCCTTCTTTTCGATTGCGATGAAATCCCTCCTCCGCCAATATCGCATATCGCAAAGTTTCCCCGCTGATTGTAGTATCCAAGTCCTTTCACCACTCTTTTTCGCTGATTGTGATAATTCCTTCCCTCGCTGATTATGATATCGCAATCGGGGATCACACAAGTCAAGGTCCCTACTCCATCGGAGTCCCTTCCAACTTGCGATTGTGATGTGCGAGAAGCCTCATGGATGTGATATTCTATGTGATACATTCTATAAATTGTCACATCCGGAATATCGGAAATCACCATAAATCAATGTTAAAGCCCTTTTACCTTTCCGTTGGTGATATGTGAGTCATGATTCCGGATGAAATATTTTATGTATCATGCTTTATTGAATTTTTGTGTTCAGGCAATCGATAAGCACTATTAAATGTGGTAAAAGTGCCCTCTCTTATATTGTGATTGCGATACCAATAGGCCCGGATCAACGACCTAGATTGAATCGGCATGGATCAATAACCCAAATCAATGACCATTAAAACGTCTATTTCGCTTCCACTCAGTGGGACGACAAGGGTATTTTTCAGAATATATCCAACAACACGATCATAAAAAAGAGAATACAGAGGTAATACTATGTAATGGCTGATTGCGATATCCTAGGTGGGCCTAATCCTGAATATCGATGATTGAAATTATTAAGGGGAGGCACCGAAGGCGCATCAAAAATCATCAATATGATGGATTATTTTTAACAAAGGGCCAAGCCTCACAAACATGATCCAAAAGGTCCTAGCACTCAAGGACTAAAAGCTTGGTCTTATCCCCTAGGTCACATGAAGCAAAAGGGGATAAAGTAGATCAAAATGTCCTGTCCTGTAAGGACCTTTAATGGAAAACCCTGATGCGATAGCTCTGCAATGAAGTAATGCAAACCTTTAAAGGTGTGGTGGGTCGACAGCTAAGGCATTTAAGAAAGGAGATGCAAAATTCAAAATCAACATGGGCTGACCCAGAAAGGACCCTTGTGACATGAAACTAGAGTTGATGAATAAAGAGTAATTGAAGTCATGGAAGCTTAGGAGGACTTGATGATCCAGCATGGTGCTCCACGCAGAGGGCAGATGAAGTACCGCCCAAGTGACCTCTGCTTATGTACTGTGGCATTAAACTAATAGTTGACCACTCCCAGTTTTGAAGAATAAATGATCTGAGCTATAAAGACAGAGTGACGTGAATCGGTTGGGTGGCACAGGAGGCCAGATCGTGGGCAAGTAACAACCTGAAGCAAAGGTGATCACAGGGATGGGCATGGAGATATTTTATTGGCATTTTCAATTTCTTGGTTGAATTGTTTTTTTATCCTTTAATGTGTTGCCATTTGTTGAAGAAATTAATTTTTGTAGTCATTTTTGGGCCACAGAGCCATCCCAGGTCGAGACAGCTAGTTGATCTGAAAGCTAAGGCTCAATTGAGATATTTTGTTGTAATTATTGTTCAATTCTCCCCTCTCTAGATAAATAAAGGGAAGCAACACTTCACAAAGGTTTAGAATCCTAAATAAAGAACCACATGTTATATTCAAGGCTATATGACTTTATGATATGCATCTTTTAGAATATTAAGGAAATGGTGGTGATTCGCCCTTCGAGTACTATAGTATGTTATCCCTCTGTTAAATTCCATTATGTTCATCTTTCCTCTTTGAATTCATGTAATCGTAGCTTCTAGAAATGATTTATATGTTATTATCGATTCATTTGTATTGACTCGTTAATGCATGTGCCTGTATGAATCTTTGATATTATATATTTAAAATTGTGCTCCATGATTCATCAGACCCATCCTCTTTCATCCATTATGTATACCTTTAACTTAGATAAGTGTAGAATTCCAGAGGCTTCAAGCTCTATGTGATACGTGTAGAATTTCTTATGCTTCAAGCTCTATGTTATGAGTTACTCCTTCTCCTTATCCTCTCTCATTGCTTTGTCAAATCTTATTAAACTGTAGGTCCTTGAACTACTCGACCTCCACTAGTTTATGCATATATTTTTGTGAGTTGTATATGTGAAGAAGTGCTAGAAATACATGGCTTACACCTTTAGATGAGTAAACCAACCCATATTGTTTATTATATATTTTGAATATATATATGATGAATCATACGAGACACACAAAATCTAGATGTTCTAGGCACTCGTCTTGTAAGCAATCTAAGGTTGTCTCTCGAAGCGACAATAGGCTCCACAAGGTATACCACCAATTTCCAAAAAAAAACTATCTATGATCGATGCCCAAAAAAACTCAAAACAAAGTATACCAAGAAGCAAAAAATGCTTTTGAAGTAAGGTTATGGGCAGCAGTGAAATGCACACAATCTTATAGTGGATGAACAAATGGGGCAACTAGTTCAAAATTTTGGCTTTTCCCTTATTACAAGAGAAAAAAATTAGGGCATGTAGGAAGAGTTTGATGCCATTTACTTGGAATAGGGAAAAATGAAAGATTATTTTTATGTTCGAGTGTACCTTAAATAGATAGAACATCTACATCAAAGAAATATAATGAACTTGAAAAGTTGAGACATGTTGAGACATGTTGCTAAAGGTTTAATTCAAACCAATAACAATCCCATTGGATTGATAGTTAGTGGTCTAGTGTGTTCTTCTCAACATCATTGTTTTGTTTCCCACCTTGAAAACTTATGGGATGTAAAAGGGAGATGAAATATGGATGCATCTATTGGGAAATTTCTTATTTTGCAAATGGCATAGCTTTCAATGTTTGCAAATCTCCTTAATGGAAGGAGATGGTGAGAGACCTAGTTAACAATGCCCCTAGAGTTTACAAACCTCATAGTTATGAAAATATGAGGACAACAATGTTTTCTGAAAAGAGGGCTTGAATTAAAGCTAGACTTCATGATATTAAAGACAATTGGAAAAAATATGGGGTATCTGATGGTTGGAAAAATATCAACCATCATCCTCTTGTTAATATTTTGGTTCATATCCCACAAGGAGTTATGTTCTTAATATTTCATAATACTATAGGGAGGACAAAAGATGGTCCATATATAATGATCTTTTCAAAGAGGTAATAGAGGAAGTTGGGAGAGAAAATGTGGTCTAAATTGTTACTGATAGTGCCTCAAACAATGTGATTGTTGGGAGTTTGATTGAGGATGAAAACCTAACAATTTTCTAGACTCCTTGTTTTGTGAAATGTATTAGATTGCTCCTTAAAGATATTAATAACATTGTATTGGTTGGAAACACTATAACTGAGGGAAATATGTTATGATTTTTTATTAATAATCATGCATTATCCATAACAATTTATAGGAAATATGCCAATCTCCAGCTTCTTTAATGTGTTGAAAATAAAGTCTAGATTTTCATTTGCATTCATTATATTACAATGTCTCATCAAAGTGTGTCAATCTCTAAGGGAGATGGTGGTATCACTAGATTGGTAGAGGTGGAAGGATTATCATTTTGGGGCTGGTCCCCGAATTGAGGAAATTATTATTAGTAGTTCTTCAGAATATTTATGGAGGAGAGTGGGGGATAATGTTACACTCATTACACCTATTGTTACCCTCATCACACCTATTGCAACCAACAATTTCTTGGTCTAGATCAAAACAAAAACATAAGATTGATTTAGCTGCTAGGTATCATCACACTGAGATTTCAACCTCCTACATTCCTTGTTTCAAAAATTCTCCCAACTTTGCTCCTTGGCTAGAATTTCTTCATTCTACTCCAAATCCTCTGACTTTGTTCTAAATATTTGTGTCCCAATTTCCTTCTCCAATATTTTTGTTCTTGAATTAGTAACTAGTTATGAATCATTCATTCAAAAACAAACAAAGCAATTCATTACCTCACATTTGACACATTTGAATCCTCTAGCTCTCCATCTTCTTTCTATGTTCTTGTTTTATTTCCTTGCTTGAGATCCTTCTTAGGCTTCTTTTCCGCTAAAATATATCATTTTTCCACCAACTACCCTCAATTATTTCTCTCTGTGGTTTTCTTCTCCTTCACGAGCAATTTCTTCAATTTCTTCTCCTATTGGTTACAATTATCTTGTAACAAAAATAGTTTATTACCTTCCTGAATCCCAAAAATCATTGTTGTGCTTTGATACCACATGACATAAGGGTAGCTTCCGATGGGATCTTAAATCTATCAATAAGCTCTATTTACTTAAATATTTTTCTCAACTTATTGTTACAAGAAATTAATGTTCCTATAATTTTGAATAGAAAACATTTATGTAGGATTCTCAAATCCTTCTCTATGGGTTCAACCTGACTCAGTAATTCAATGCATTGAACAATAAAAAATCTTGGCATATAAAATCTCTACTATGTTCCTACACTTGAATACTACAGGCCCACATCCACAATTCAGAGCTATGCATACTATTCACTATGTATCTAATTACAAACCAGGTGTATAAATATATTAATCTCCCTAGGAGCTAAGAAAAATCCATATATTGAATTTACTATACGTTAAGCATATCAACCATAAACTTTAAGATTGGCACAATCCATGACCAATCCTAAATTAGGTGTATTTGCGAACATTAATTTGTACAATCCTCCACCAGATTGTTATTTATCACAATTTTCTATAATATGGACTCTGAGAATCAATCACAAATTTAAGAATTCCCTTGTACCTACAACTTAGTAAAAAACACCATAGTGTTTTCTTCTATATCGATCAACAAAAAAAAGTATTCAAGCTCACAAATGCAATATTCTACTATGTGAGAGTTATTTCCCTCAATACCTCATAGTTTGATCTCAAAATGGATCTCATCTCCTAAAGGAATTGAATCTCATTTGCAACAATTTCAATATTGTCACAGATCAATTCCAAAATTCAACTTTTACATGGATTGATAAATTAAAACAACATTGTTTCAAACCCTCTTACCTTTTGTTGTAGCGACTACAACCACCCTCCAAAATTTTGCCTTAGCTTCATTTTGGAGCCTCAATTTTGTCTTGCACTGTCAAGTACACAAGCTTCAGTGGCTTTTTAGCAGATTGTCATCATGTGCATGATAGCTTGTTGCATCCCCCTTATAGGTTGCTTCTATGGACTTGGTCCAGCTGCAAGTTGAGCAGCTCCCTCAAGAAATTGCGCAATTATGCCTATCAAGTTTCAATGGAAAAACTACGCAATTTTTCCAAAAAAGATTGATCAGCCTAGAAATTGGAAATTTTGGGTGGCAGTCAGCTGCTCAGCCCAGAAATTGCCTTTAGGTTGACCGGTTCCCTTCGAGACCAAGCAAAACTGATTTGCATGTATGGACTACTTCTCCCAAGGTAGAATGCAAAGGCATCCCTTGATTCAAGGATCTATTTTTAGCATCTGGATGTTACATGCAAGGATAATTTCAGAAACCTCTCGCTAAGTGTCGATTTTCCTAGATTTGTGGCATGCATGTCACAACCTCGATTTATCGAAACTCATCAACTGGACGTTGCAGAGCTCATTCCTTGCATCGGCCTTGCAACTCTAACATCCCACATTGCATCTAGAAGTTGTCGGCACATTCAGCTCAGTTGTTTTAGGGTAAGCTCGCTTTTCATGTCTCGCGCTGCGTTTCTGTCGCTTTTTGTGTTTCGCTTTGTGTGAGTGTTGTCTGCTTGATTTCAGTGAGTGTTTGCTATTGTTTTGATGTATGTTAGCTTGTAGAAACATCGTTTCAATTTTCGTTCGCATCTCACTGTTGTCGCATGCATGACACTATTTTCCATGAACGGGCGTCGTTACAGCGACCCGCTTCACACACATGCATGCTTTCCCTTTTTCTAAATCCTGCACTTGTTGTTTTCATGTATGATCACTCACTTTTGTTTTTCCTCATCTCATCATGCATTCAAAATTCTCATGTTTTTAGTCGCCCATCGATCGGTCTAGGCTGCCTTGGCCCGGACCATGCCTTGCCTGGATAACACTACACATTTCTAGAAGTGAAGGCTCTAAATTCCCTCCAAAAATTATGCAATTCTAGCCCAACACTGACCTCCAGGCTTGCATTGTGCAATTCTCGAAGGCAATTTCCTACTGGCCCCAAAAATTGCGTAATGTAGTTTGTTGGTTGCATATCACTACTGAATGAAATTGTGCATTGCGCAGTTTCAGTCCTCAGCAGGCCAGGATGGACTATGCATTACAAAGTTTCAGCAGTTAGTCAACCTCTAGACAACCCAGACTGTACCTTGTGTACTTTTGGCAGTCAGCCTCCCAACTTCCCAGCGGAAATTGTGCAACCTTCATGATCAATCACAAAGGTATGTTGCAAGTCAGTCCTCAAGTTTGTTTTGGTTTTCAACTGACAAATTTCCTGCCATGAGTGTTGATATGTCTCGAGGTATCACCATTGTTTTTCTATCTCTCAGCAGCACAAGTACAATGGCATTTAGAAGAGCAGAGTCAAAGGACACCATTGAGAGCACAACGGGGTTTGCAACCAAGCAAGTGTCTATGAGCTTTCCTACCTATGAAGACATCAAATTATTTGTAGACAAGGACATTAAGATAATATGGCAGCAACATTACAACAAGAAGCACCATCAGTAGTAGCAGAAGGCAACACACCTGAATGCAATGAATGCAAGAGGAAGGTTGTTGAAAACACAGAGGCAGAACAAAGTTGCAAGCTCAAGCAGATCCACTTGTGATGAAAAAAACTTTGGAGACTGAGGCTATGAGGTGACAGTGCAACATGAATATCGTGCGAAGGTAGAGAATGAAATAGAGAAGGATTTGCATGTGTTGAAGCAACAACTTAAGGAAGAACAAGAGCTGCATAGACAAGAGAATGAGTTGCAGTAGGAATAGGTAGAGGAGGGGGCGCAACATGCACAAACAGATGAACCTGCACTCATAAAAGTTATAGATCCATCCTAGCAGCTAGCACAGAGAAAACAAGGTGAGCAGTGCTATTGATCGCATGCAAGGGAATTTAGCAGCATGCATATCATTGTGTGCATGCGTGCAATCCCACCCATTTGGCACACTCACCGAGGCAAAGACAAGAAGCAAGTCCATCTAGAGCTGAACATGTATTTTGATAAGTTGATGTGCATGGCCACCAGCACATGCTTGGAGAGAAGTGTAGACACTATGCATAAAGATTTCGCCACTCGAATCGCACCCAGGATGACCTTGCACATGCTATCAGGCGAGTTGGATAGAGGAGCCATATTAGTGCACTCGAATGCAATGAAGGCAAGAATTTTCTTCAACAAGATGTCACCATTGAGTGCACATACACCATCACGGACGACAAAAATTGGCATCATTTCACCACCTTCGACCATCACAAGGATGTCAAAGAGTTGGTCTCACCATAATGGTCCGAGTGTTAGTGATGCCTTGCATGGCTTTCTCAAGCCATTTTGTCTCACATGGGCACATGTGCATTGTAATGTAACGTCTTGTCAAGTGGAAGTTCTAAGTGTCGATAGTTGAATGTAATATTCATAGAATATTTGAAGAGTTATGAGGATAGATGAACAGTCTCAAAGGGGAATGTCAAGGGTCACCCCACCCTTTTCTATAAATAGTCCCTCATAACTCATTATATAGGCTTTTGGTCAGCCAAGCTTCTGATAGGACTATCTTAGAGAGAGCTTGGACAGTATTGTAACACCATCAACATTTTGGTGCTAGAAGGAGGGCAAGATGACAAGCTGAGTCCTGACATCTGTTTTGAATCTCTGCATATCTATCATGACTAACTATCGAGTTTCTCTTCCAGAGTGTATGTCTTATGGAAACGAATTCATTATCTCGGAAAAGATCTCGGATAACTTGTCACATAAAAAATATGATGGTGGAGACCATGTAGCCTTGGTTTGGCACGTGGTTGGTGTTGTAGGCTCATGCGAAAGACATGGAATCTTTGAAGAATACATGACCTGCACGCTATTCGTCTACACGCTTTGAGCGCACCCAATGCACTGGTGTGCCACACTGCCCAAAAAATATATTCATTCTCTTACTCATCTGGTCACAAAGATAAACTGTGCTTTCAATCACTTTAACCGTAAAGCACTCGATCAAGAAATTTTGAAATTACGAGAAGCACCCGATGAATCTGTTGAACAGTTTTAAACACGCTTTTGCAATATTGCATACCGATTTCTGGAAGATGAAATTGATTGGGAATTTCTCGATGGAATATTTGAGTATTTTCTTCACGTATCCAATCTATGCTCAACACACTTCGGTGATGGGGATGCACAATCATAGGCACGCACAGTTGCTATCACAAGTGACTGTCTTCCTTCACCTCATCAAACAGCTCCACCATCGCAAAGTGATGTGGGAGATCATTCACATGCATTTGTTGAAATGTCACATCCTCCCACCCCACCTGCTCTTAATATCTGCACAGGTTTGGCTTGAAAACCTGTTGGTTGTCACGTGGATTCGTTCCCTCAACCTCCGTCCCCGTGTTCTGTTGATCCACCAGATTGTATTGTCTTGTGTTCTTCCATTTCGGACTCCACACCTGCTGTGAACGAGGATCAAGTTGTCGATGAAGTTGGTGTTATGCAGCCAACCTGCGCCATCATTCATGATTAGTGTGTGTGGGAATGTTAAAAAGAACTTGCGGTGAAGGATGAATCCCTTCCAGCTGTGCCTCACCCGCCTTGTCATGCCCCCAAGCCAGCAGTAGTCTTTCAACTGCTCTTGGCGAGGTGCGGCACCACTGAACACTTTCTTTTCACCAATACTTATGTTCGTGGACTACGCCTAACCACTTATTCCTACTTAGTTTGTGATTCTCAAGCAAGTATTATTTCTTTATCCTTTATACCAATGAACACCCATACACATTCATTATCAACAACAATTATAAATGATGAACACAATTGCACAGTATAAAGGGAGGGGCAACTCCGCGCGGTATTCGCACAACTCACCAATGCTTCGTTCACCTTGTCGCACGATCGTGTTGTTTTCCCAACTCGGGGGCACCTCCAAGTCGCCACAATGGGTGCCTCCACCCGAGACACACCTCCGTCCACAATCTGAACACTTCACCAAGTCACCGTGCACACTTGCATGACAGGCGGGTGCTCACTTGAGTCACCAAGACACCCGTGCCAAGTCGTCCCACAAACCAGGTGCCACACCTGTGCATGCCACAACCGTCTGTCAGGCACCACACACCCGTGCATGCCTTCACCCAACCACCGAGCGCTCCTTCCCGCACCTTCACCCAAATCCGCGCTTCACCGTGCACACCTGCCCAAGAATGGGCGCATACTAAATTTGCGTCTTCCCTTAGACTTGCGCACTAAAACTGCACACTACCTTGTTGAGCGAATGTGTTAAAGTGAGTTGAGTTGGTGTTTGAATGAGCACTATGCTCACATAATATATACCCAAGCTTAGGACGTAGTCTGGCTGCCCAACCGACTCGCCCAAAGCCCCTTCTCCATTGCATACTCCTCCAAACGCACTGTCGGCTCTTATCCAATGTAGGTCGGCCTCCATAATGTGTTAACACACTCTTCACGCCATATAAACGTGCTTGCCTCCTCTCCTTATGCGCATTATCCATCACATACTTGAAGAGAGCTCGAATTTCCAACCGTTTGTTCAGTCTTCACCCGCGGGCGCGTGTCAACCAAACTGCAGGATGTTACATCCTCCTCCACATGAAATCGTTGTCATCCTCGACAACATACCATCCTGGTAGCCATCCACCAAGATCATCATCAATGTCTATCTCATCCTCGGTCCATGATGTCAACTCCTCCACATACTGTAAACATCCATGCAACATATGTAGAACTACCATCTCCACCATGTGTCGTCCTCATCCTATGAACTGTCCTCCTTGTCTGCCCGATGCCAACATCTCTCCGTGCACTTCCGGACCCCATGTTTCAACTAGTTCGGTAGCTAATCCAACTATCACGCTCAAGCCATGAGAGTGAACATCCTTATGCCTTCACTAGTCTATCTCGGATTTTGCCACATCTCGGACTCACCAAGAATCTCACCACCATGCTCAGGTCCATGGAAACTCCATCCCATCTGCAACATGTCATGGTGCTTGATGCCAAGCCATCCCTGCACCAACTGTCATACCTGCTCAACCTATTTTAAGGACTCACTGCCATGAGCAGCTAACAATGAGCCCCATATTCTTGCCCATCTAAGAAGATGTGGAGGGAGTAGAGCCTAAAGGCTCACCCTCACTAATCATCTCAATCCATCTGTCAGGACCCTCAGTCTCCATTCTCTGTAGATAAGTGACCCGATCCTCCTCTCGGACATTCAGCCTCACATATGCCTCATCATCATCATCATCATCATCCTCGACTGCTTCTAGTCTTCTTGACAAATCCAAGATACTATCTGAAAGAGTCTTGATGACCAACGACTGCTCGGTAAGCTTTGTCTCAACCATGGACAACCGCTTACTCATGTCTCCCATTCACTTCTCGTCCTCCATTTGCATCACTGCCAACTCACAATCAGGCCTTGTCACTCCAATGGTAGGCACACCAATGGGTACATCTTCCCTTCCATTGTAAATGTACAACTTCTTCAAATGTGGAACAATCATAGCATCAAACTGTTTCATGAACTCCATTCCCAACACAGCCTCATAGTCATCTATCCACACTATAGTGAAGTCAACCTTCCCTGTCCACTCACCAAGTGTTGTGTCCACCTTTTCAGCTACACTAAGAACTTCATCCGGAGGAGAATTCACTATCTTCATTTGTGCCTTCACCGGTACAAATTTCAAACCAATCCTTCTTACAGTATCTTCTCCCATGAAGTTGTGAGAGGCCCCACTATCCACCATAGTGAGTATATCAGCATCTCCAACCTTCATCTGAACATACTCCAACTTTTTCCTCTTAGGATCCCTCCGAGAGATCACCTCTGTAGCAGCACCACCACCAAGTATCTGCATCATCCCCACAGAAGCTTCTTCATTCTTCACATTAGATTGTGCAATCGCAGCCACTTTCAGTTTAGAAGGGAAATTCTTCACTGTATGTGGTCCCGCACATATCCAACACTTCAAGGGTTTCTTCGTCTTCGAATTATCATCCGATTTCAAAGCATCCTCTTTCTTATTCTCTTTCGGCTTGTTAGACTTCTTCTTCCTATCATCAGAAGTCTCATCATAATACTCCACCAACCTGTCCACAGCAGCAAAAGCTTCTTCAAGTGTTCTAATCCTCTGCCTCTGCACTTCATTGTGTGCCCAAGGCTTCAACCCAATAATTAAATTGAACACCTTGTCCCTCTCTGCCATGTTAGGAAGTTCCAGAACCGCATGTTGGGTCCCTATAATACTAGTGATTACCCCATTACTATTGTAGTTGTACCCCTTATTAATATTGTTGTGCCACTATTGCCCCCCATATTGTTATTACTGTACCCCATAGAATCCCTCTATTGTTATTTTTGCGGCTTTATATTATTATTGTTAGGTCGGCTGGGTTATATTGTGACTCCTTAGACTCCTATATATAGAAAGGAG
>APFE031355032.1:0-10772 GCA_000404065.3 Pinus taeda | reverse complement strand
TTTAATAAAGAATTATTTTATTTTCATATATTGTTATGTATTCACTGTGTGCATTTTGTATTTAAAGTTTTTATAAGAATTGTTTCAGAGCATATTTGTATTCTCTCTCTCCTACTCTCTGTAAGCATTTATGGTTTCTAAATCTTAGATGCCGAGATCTATATCAACCTCCCCTATTTTCATCCAAGGATTCAACCATAAATGTTGTTCCACAAATGGGTAACCATGTCCTATAATGTAAGGGATGGGTTGAATATTGTGAAAAAGGAAAAGCATATATTCCTAGTTAGATTGGGTCCATAAACAATGGAAATGAAGCCCATTTATGTCAAACATATTAGTGGAAAAGGTGTTTGAAAGCATAATCTCTTGGTGGATGTATAATAAAGTAATTTCGGAAACAGATGTTGTGAAGGGAACTTTTGAATGTATTTGTTTTGTTTACTTTATTTGAAAATGTTATTACAATTGCTTAGATAGTCTCGGTGTATTTAATTGGGATGCATAAATAACGATATTCATTGTAATGGACATTTCTTTCATAATTATATAAATTTTGTAAACTTATTGCACTGATAAAAATATGTTATTATCCTACTTTATAAACCAGTTGAAGTAAAGGAAAATATTCTCGAGTGGTTTTAACATATTCTAGAAAGCAAGACAATGCCCAAAGTGAATGATACTCAAAATGATGTGACATTATCTACTTCAATAAAATTGGTTACACCCACAATTCCTAATATGGTCTTTAAATATAGATTATTTTTGAACCAAGTTTTAGATAATGATAAAATAATTGCTTTCATACACTATTTCGAAAGAGTTAATGTAAATATCCAACCAAAACATACAAATAGAAAACATGAAAAGAATTACATCTACAATATTGTTATTTCCATTAACGAAAAACAGTAAACATGACACTCGATGCGATGACTGGATGCGATGATTGCATTTCAAATATCTCTCAACACTGTGATGGAATGAATTCGTGAAGAAGTAAATACAAAAAATTCACATGCATTCTTCCATACCTATGCTTCAAAATTTTGATCACGATTTTGCTCAAGCTTTTTACGATCCCTTAATAAACACTAAATGTACATCAACACAAGAATTAGTGTGAAGGAATGTTTAGGATATGCTATATTTATTATATTTTGATTGCAATTATAACTAGCACATCGACCTAAAGTATCGTTGGTGAGTGTTGATAGGTAGCAGATGCAGAAGATAAATCAGTTCCATTTGGAGAATGGATGGTGAAGTCTCTTGGTGTGGACCAAATCCAACTCCATTATACTTTTGGGCGTGGATTTTCTCAACTCCTTGGTCAAGCTTGACCATGTAATTGCACTTCGGGACAACCATACAATGGTTGAAATAGTTAGCATTTCCTTCTTCCTCTTGCTGGAATAGTTGGCACTTTGGCTTAAGAACACATCTGTGGAAGGAGTTGTTGGATAATAGTTCGAAATCAGATGAATTCATTGTTGAAAGGTGGGGATTCAAAAGGAAGACAATGATTTGATGTATACCACTGTCTAATCATGTGCGTTCCATCCAATTCCATGACAATTACACCTATCGCTGTAAAAAGACTTTGACTCCCTCCTATTCCATCATTCTCCTTTTTCTATGCAAGAAACCTTTGTTAGTTTTACCATTATTGAAAAGCCATGGCTCTGGCCCATGGTATGGTATTGTAACATACCCTATTTATAGATTAAGGAACTCCATAATAAAGTGGATCTAAATCTTCATGGATAAAAATCTTCTTCCATGCTTTTTGAAATGAATATATGTTTAGGTTATAATAATAATGATAATAATAATAATAATGTTAATTTCATAAAATTTGAAATGTTAGCAACGTGAGATGTATGATGAAGTAAATGTTTTGATCTTTATTGTGGATTGATAATTATTAACATTTACTTGCCATTTAATTTATATAATTGTGCTAGTATGTAAATTTCTATTCAAAATGTACTATTTTTTTAACATTGATAATTTAAATACATTTTAAATATTTTAAACATACTTTAGTACTAAAGGTTTTAAATATTTGGAAATACATTTTATAGTGAGTTACTCTTGTGTTTACCTGTTTTTGTTAATCATATTGGGAGTGAGATAATTTATCATATTTTGGTTATTGGATTTGTGTGTTTAGTGTAGAGTTTTCTTCTCAAAATAACATGCATACTTTACTTTTTATGGTTTTAAGTATAGAAATAATTTGCATTGTTTTTTTCTTCTTGTTTCGCCTTGCTGTTTTTTTTGTTGTAGTAATTTTAGATATATTTTCTTATTTTTTAATTTTTTTTATACAATATTGAACAACTAAGAGTTTATCCTAGGAGACTAGAAATAAAATTCATAGTTAAGAGTATGTATTCCTTAGATGAAACTATTCTCGAAACCTGCATGCTTGTATTTTCGAAACAACTAGTACACATTTCAAGACATGGGAAAATGAGCAAGTATTTTTGGTATCAATACATGTTATTAATTCAGGCTCATTCGAATGGCTATTGCTAGTAGGACTGCCATCACAACAAGTGACATCAACAAAAATATCACTAGAAAGGTAACCTATTTAGGGGTTTTCCTCTTAATAAATTTTCCTCTATCCCTAAACCTTAAATGGAGAAAGAACCTAGGAGTTTTGAAAATGTGGTAAGAAAGAAAAAATCAGATAGAAAACCTTCGTTGGATGTTGATTTCATTAGAAAATATCATGTAATTGATATGAAATGTTATCCAAGAACATGGTGGAAACCTTAAACAAGGTTACCAATAATACTAAGGAGTAATCCCACCAGTTATAAGAAACATGGGAAAGAATGATATAATCAATGAAGTGAAGAAACAATAATAGTGGAGACAACAAAGACAGAAATGGATTAAGACATTAGAGACCTAATAAAAATAGAGAAGGGAGAAGATATGGAGCTTAGCAAGCTTGATTTCCAGTATTTAGTAGTGGAATGGGATGGAAAGGAGACTAACTCAATATTGAATCGATAAATTCAATTTTTGACAAAAGTATTGATAAAAAAAGGATAATTTCAAGAATAAAAAATGCAATGTAGGCATCACTCGTCTATTTATTTAGCAGTTAACAGTAAAACCCTAAAATAATGATAAAAATAGGAAAATAGAATAAAACGACAAAGAAAGAAGAACTAAGAAACTTCTACACGAGTTGAGAGAAATGTTAGTGAATTTAATAATAATGGCATTGATGATGAACATGTTCCACCCCACCCCCTCAAATACCCAAAGAATATATTATCATAAATTATCAAATGAGTGAATGAAAGAAACAAATATATATTGAAAATAAAATTCTGAAGAAAAGCCAACTATGGTTATTCTATAGGTAAGAGAGTCCTCAACTGATATGCTCTCCAAAATTGATACTACTTATTCAAGAAACTATAACTCAATGAAATTAGATTTACACGAGACATCAAGGGGAATTACTTTATTATACATCCCCCATGATATTATGCTTTCAAGCATCTTTTCCACTCAAAGAATTTTCATAATAAAGTATCAACTAATATGTTGACATAAATGGGCTTTATTTCCAATATTTATGCACCCAACCTAACTAGGAATATATGTTTTTCTTTTTTCACAATATTCAACCCATCCCTTATATTATAGGACATGGTTACCCATATGTGGGAAAATATTTATGGTTGAATCCATGGATGAAAATAGGGGAGATTGATACATTTCTTGGGGTGTAAGATTTAAGAACCATAAATGTTGACAGAGAGGAGGAGAGAGAGCATACAAATATGTTCTGAAACAATTCTTATAAAAACCTTAAATAGAAAATACACACAGTGAATACCTAACAATATATGAAAATAAAATAATTCTTTATAAAATGCATAAATTATTTATCCTACATTTTGGAGGACACACTTGTCCTTTCACAAGGTGAGGCCCATCATTTATGGTATTCTAGGTGTCTTCTTGAGTTAGAATACCATGGGTACATACCATGTGTGGATACTACTTTCCATTCGGATCAAGATTCTTCTGTTAGGAAGAAATGGTACTCATCATGTCAAGTTCCCTCATGAGAAGATTTTTTTGAATATGAGCCTATGAATAGAAGGGCTTTGTGTGGTTGACCCATAATCATGGTGAGAAAAGGTCAAAGGATATAGTATTCTATAATTCCTATGGGCCAACTTTGATATTGATAGTGTTTGGAATAGAAAATGAACATCAATGGCAAGGGTGTTTTGTATTTGATCCATAAAAATGGTTTTGTAGGTGACCCACAATTGTGATAAATGAAGGTCCAGAGATATTGGTACCCCATGATAGTTGTGGGCCAACTCTGATACAAATAGTGTATGGACAAGCCCTAGATGGGAAAATATCCATTGACATGGATCTATGATGGAAGTTTCCCCTAGAAAGTTATAGTGTCAAATGTCTTTGTCTTGTTGTATATGACGTCAAAACTTTTCACCCAACTAGTGCCAGTGACAAAATTCTTTTGTTTGAGGGGATCCAGAATGATGATCTTTCATTGGAATGGGCTATGAAAAAAGGTCTTCCATTGAGAAGGGCCAATATCATAAGTATTCCATTGGAAAAGGATTTCTCAATGGAAAACCTAAGAAATATTACATGGGTGAGGGATTTGGAAACATCGAAAACATTCCAATCGAAATCTTAGTGTTGTGTGCGAAGATCCAAAACCTTCCACTCGTTTTGGATGTGACTTGAAAGTTGATCTGAAATATTTAACATGTACGGGCTATAGTCTGAAGAAAGAAGAAGCACTTCACTCTAGGATCTCATGCATAGGTAGTGGGAAATGCATCATTGGGAGAATATATACATGAACCAAAGGCTTGGTTCATGTTTTGGAATCCTACCACATTACATCCATACCTTTTGTCACCCCTATTATGGAGCACACACCATGTATTATGGCCATCATTTTTTCTTTTGTGAACATGCATTTCTATGAAAAATTTTGAACCTCTTGAAACATGTGACTGGTGGCTAAAATCATGGATGGTATGAGATGAAATAGGATGAATTCATTCACACCATTTCCTATGACATTCGTGGCAACTATGTCATCACTCATATTCATGTCATTGTAACCTTAAAAGCTATAAAGCCTTGGATTTTATATTCTTGAGAGGTTAGAGAGGGACTTTATGCTTAGCATAGTGGTCGCCCTTTTTCCAGGTATCTTGGTAAGCAAAGGTTCAGTTTGAATGTTGAGGAGAACCATGAACACTCTAGAGGCTTGAAAGGTAGTGAGCCAAGTGTAGGCTTTGTCCATGGTATTGTCCACATTATTATAATGTTCAACCTTACAATCTGGGGTGTGGGGACTGATGAGAAAATACAAGACACTGCCATATTATTTGTGCATCTTATCCTCCCAGGCATATGCCACATATTCATCCTTAATTTATGCATGGCTATAATCTCTTGAATCTTGGAAGGTGGGGTAGTATTCTAGGGTGGAATCAATAAAGGAAACAACATAATGAGGATTATTGAGTTCTTTGAGCATGTACCATTGCATCTTGGGAGAACCATCATTGAGAAAGATGTAGGCTTGTAGCTTGGCCATGAGGCCATGCCTCCACCAGACTCGAACTTGGACTAGTGTTTTGTTCTCAGAAAAAAACTTATGCAACCCATTCATTCCATTATCGAAGGGCACATAAAGACTAACATCATTTTCAATCTATAATTCCTCCACCATATATTTGGTTTGAGGCATGTCATCATTATGTTACTCCATCTTGGAGCTTCCTACAACCCTTTTAGTGGCTACCACAACCATAGGGTTTGATCCTTTTCCCCTTACTGATGATTTCTCGACGGATTCGCTGGTCACTATCCCTTTGGACCTTGCTAGTGATTTCATGAAATCAATATGGTGAATGATTTGAGGAAATAAAAGGCATAACCCTCACCAAGGAGAAAATTTAATCTTCCATCTAAATAATAACTAGAATCTCAAATCAATGGTCTAGACATACATTTGTTAAACCATTTTGGCTCTCATACCACTTATCGAGATCATAGGGGCTATGATCTAGGAACAATAATGAGAGAGAGAGTAGGAGAGAAAGAATATAAATATGCGATGCAACTATTGTTAGAAAAACCTTGAACAAAAAATACACACACTCAATACCTAACAATATATGAAAAAATATAACTCTTTCTTATATGGATAAAGCATTTAACCTACAATGTGAAGAACCATATGTCATTTTACCAAGTGAGGTTTTTTATTTCTAGTATTCTCATTGGCTTCTTGAGTTACAATAACACGGGTGGATACCATGGATGGATACCATGGGTGGATTCCACTTTCTATTCAAGTCATGGGTATGAGATGACCAGATGTAGATTTGTGGTTTTTCAAAGTCAGTAATTGAAGCCTAATTACAGTTGAAATGGAAACATCCAATGAAACTCACACCTAGGACAATAGAAGAGGGGTCCTTCATCACGTAAGCTCTAGACTAGATGAATTTCCTTATATATTTTTGAATTCGTAGAAGGATTTAATTGAGAAAAATGGAGCATGTTTTGTATAATATCATCCTCAAAGGTAGAACAATGAAACTTATTAGCCACAAAATCCAACATCAAATATAGTTGGGGGAGTGTAACAAATAAGAGGAAGTCTTATGACAACAATAATTAAAATTTTGGTGGGTAGATGAAAGAGAGAAGGACACACAATTCTTCAAGTTATCCATGGTTTAACATCAACATGGTAACTTATTCTCAACCCTAAAAGATAGTTAGGGCTTGAAGCTATAGTGAGATGTTAACATTGAAAAGGAATTGAGAAATTACTAATAATATTTGCTCACTCAACCTAAGAAGTTTTTAGAGGAGTTTATTGAAATAATTGCATTGAACATTCCAACTTTGATTACCTAGTCAAAATTTTGTGATTATTAAATTAAATAACTATATATATAGTCCTCTATTCAATATTAAACCATAAAAAATATCTATATTATTGACGCAAACAATTAATATATTTAATATAAAAGCTAAATAGTAAAGTGTTCCATATTGAATTGCATTGCTAATTTTTATAAACGAATCTCTAAAATTGTTAATATCAAATATATAATTAAGTTGTTAATATGAAAAAAATGATTAACAAATTTGACAGTTTTAAACATTAAAACCATTGTTAATATATTTTACCATATTTGTAATTGGAAAATTTCTCTTTTTATTTTGATTAATGACTTTTTACTATATACAAAAGCTAAAATTTCTAATTTAAACGTTAACATGTTAACCGACTTTAACAAATTTGAAATCAGTGACCGTGCCACATCAGAGAAAAACGGCACTCAAATCTTGAAAACGGGCATCAGCCAAGTCAGGAGAAAGTATTTAAAACACACATTTATTGGAATAAAAGATCGTGGAGGGTATCCGAGGCTATCGATTGCAGGTGGATAAAACGGCTATGATGTATTATGGAAAATAGTGAAATTGAAAAAGTCATAGGATGTTTTCCATCCGTCGAGAGAGCTCGTAGTGAGAGTTGCTGCTTAACCACTTAGCATGCACACGGAGAATGCAGAACCTCGTGGCTTCCAGCGAGAGGACGTGGTCGTTCAAGTGGTGATCGAGGAGACGTGATGGGATTTCAGAAAAGGAGGCCGTCAGATTCCATTTCTGTGAACACCGTCTGTTCATTAATGGTATATATAACGATTACCTCTATTCATTGCAAAAGTATTTATAATAATTATTTCTATTCATGAAACTACATGTGTTCTTATCTCTATTATCCTTATTCAGGAAAATACATCTTGGGTAGTGGGTTCATTTCTGCTTTTTCTTTCTTTTGTGGATGATTTAGCAATGTCCATCGTTATTTTTCTCTTTTTGCTTGTAGCCATTACGTGGGTTTCAGGTTTTTGTTTTTTACGGTTTAGATTTTGCTTTGGTTGATGTACTCCTCACATGTTGTGAAGCGCTTAAAAAAGATATGTACTGTTTCTTTGGAGTTTTTTTGGTTTTCTGGGTGAGTGTTACAAGAGTTATGCACTGTTTCTTTATCATGGAGTTGCAAAAAGATGGAGGAACGATATCTGGAGCATCGCCGAAGAAAAGAAAAAAGAAGACGGAAAAGCAGCAGAAGGAAGGAAATGGAGAAGGGTACAATTTTATAAGCCGAACAAAATCCGAGATCTCCAAGATGGCCAGAGAGCAGATAGGATAGATATTGATTGTATAATGTATTATACATGACGAAGATCATATCCACACAGCGGCCGATCATGTCAAAGATGACCTAGCTTACGGCTGGCCCCTTTCCTACTAATTTATAATTTTGGTATCTGTATTTTTTATTTTCACTTCACTATGTTCAAAGGCGCCACCACCCTCAAACTCGTTTTGTTTTTTGCAGTTTTTCGTACGGAGCAACTTGGAAAACCATAAGAAATTAGGTATACCTGGCTTTGTTTGTCTGGGACGGGTACACAGATTAGATACATAATTCTTTATTGTCCCACTGACAAAGTGATATCGATCAGCTAGGCTGGCGTATCTAATCGGATTCCTGAAAATTCATTGTTTATCCTATTATGCTTTTTCACTATTCAATCTAGGACACTAGAACCAGCATCTTTAAAGAGCTTCCTTCACGCAGAAACAGGCAATCGCCGAGTATGTCCTGACCACTGTATTGTAATTGTGAGATTGGTTTTCAGTCAGAGCGAAAGGATAAGCCCTGTCTGAAATTTTTGTCTAGCAGGTCTTTTATGCTACATTCCACAAGAGACTGCTGCACGATTTGGGCATATTTAGGATTAGTTAGGGAAGAATGGTTTTAGAGGTTTCCACCGATACGCTACCTCCTCAATGGGCCATTAGTACTCATATGAGTCAAAGTACGGTACTCATTCTTCTCGAGTTGCTCTGCACTGTCATATCCCTCATGGGGTTAGCTTAGAAATTGTACCCTTGTTCGGCTTATCTCTATTATCCCTGTTCAGGAAAATACATCTGTTCTTCAATTTTGTATATGGGTGATACCTTTTGCATTCAAACTGAGTGTAGCAGAGCAGAATGCTAGAGGGCAGAGCATCTTGGGTAGTGGGTTCATTTCTGCTTTTTCTTTCTTTTGTGGATGATTTAGCAATGTCCATCGTTATTTCTCTCTTTTTGCTTGTAGCTATTAAGTGGGTTTTGGGTCTTTGTTTTATACGGTTTAGATTTGCTTCTCCCTGCGAGATGATAGGATATGTTGCCTTGGTTGATGTACTCCTCATATGTTGTTCTTTGGAGTTCTTTTGGTTTTCTGGGTGAGTGTTAAAAGAGTTATGCACTGTTTCTTTATCATGCAGTTGAAAAAAGATGGAGGACCGATATCTGGAGCATCGCCGGAGAAAAGGAAAAAAGAAGAAAAATGGGAAGGAAGGAAGGAAATGGAGAAGGGTACATTTGTCTCGCCAACAGGAAGAAAAGCGTTCAACTTGCCGAACCAGCGAATTTCCCTTTCCTGCGTCGTGTAGTTCAACGTTTTCTAAACGTGGGGTGCTGATAGCATCGACTGTGCTAGTTCTATCCGTTGGGTTGTACATCACTTCTAAATCGCATTTAAAGATTTCCACATTTGTTACATTCGTTTCTTTATCGTTTCTTTATGGAGTTTCTTTTGTTGTTTGAAAGATTGCGAAGGAGTTCCAGTGGAGACGTGGGACTCTGTTGTTAACATGCAACTTTTGGAAGATAATTATGGGAGGTATTTCTCATATACTTTATACTTAGAACGCCTTATATTTGTCTTTACTTTAGTTGCTAAAGAATTTATGTTATCATTTTTTTTAAAGAATTTATGTTGTATTTTGTAAGATAAGAAATATTACAAAAAATAAATGAGATAAATAGAGTAAAATTATTAGCTGATTATTTTTATTATAATTTGTTTTTCTTATAATTAATTAATTTGTTTGTTTAATGTAATGTGATTTAATTTAGTTTTAAGTAATATTTATTATTACATATTTAAATGATATTTTGTTTTTTAGAGAAATAATATTGTGAAGATATTTCATTGTATTGTTTTGAATATAAAATATAAGCATGTTGGGGTTGTTAAAATTTAAAAGGAGAAAGGTAAAGAGAGAGGGAGAAAGGTAGAGAGAGAGAGTGGAGGTATAGGAAGAGAGACACAGGGAGGGAAAGATAGATAGGGGTAGAGAGACAGTGAGAGGGAATGGTAAAGTATAGAGTGAGGGAAGGAGGGAGTGGGAGAGAGGGGTAGAGACAGAGGGATAGGGTAGGGGAGAGGAAGGGGGAGAGGGAGGGGAAGGGAGGAAGAGAGAGAGAGGAAGGGGGGATGAAGAGGGGGAGTGCGAGAGGGAGGAGAGAGGAAGAGACAGAAGGTGAGAGGTAGGGGGGAGAGAGAGGGAGGCACGGGGGAGTGAACAAGAGGGAGGAGAGAGAGAGAAGGTGTGGGAGAGAGAGAGCGAGGGGGAGTAGGAAGGTAGAGAGGGAGAGATGGTGGGTTGGGGAAAGGAAGGAGAAGGGGGAGAGGGAGCGAGAGATAGAGAGGGGGAGGAAGGGGTTAGAGAGTGGGCTAGGGAGAGAGAGCGAGAAGCTGAGGGAGAAGGTGTGGGAGAGAGAGAAGGAGGGGGAATGGGAGTGAGGGAGAGAGAGATAGAGGGTGGGAGGGAGAGACAGAGGGTGGGGGAGGATGGGGGTGAGAG
>APFE031355003.1:0-13704 GCA_000404065.3 Pinus taeda | reverse complement strand
AAATAAAAATTAAATATCAATTAAATTATTCCTTTAATCAAGAGGCAGCCGACTTCTCAAAAAATTGAGAGCCGACCCTCCTCTCTGCTTTCCTCATCTCTATTTATACCCTAATTGGCTGCTCTTCTTCTATCAAGCTTCAAGTTGCCCTGATGATGGATCCCAGTTGGGATTCGAAACGTTGGCAGATAAATTCTCTTACTGTGGAAACTCCGATCACTGAATCAAAAATATTATACCACAGAGGTCTCAAATCCAGGAAGATGTACAATGATTTTTGTGTACTTGACCAAATACCCAATCACTCTATGACCTACAACCCAAGCATGACATCATCCCAATAGTGACTCCTATACTCCCAACACTCCCTCTTCGACTCTAGGCAAAATGAGTCTTTCACAAATGACTGTTTTATAATCTTTACAATGATGAATCTTTTACAAATGACTCTTTTACAACTTTACAATGATGACTCTTTTACAACTTTACAATGATGAATCTTGGCCTTAACAATACTTCACGATAGTTGGATCGTTGTCATGTCTTAAAGGATATCCCGTTACAATGCTTCCTTTGATTTGATACTTCTGCTCTTGAATTCTTGCTTGATGTTGCACTTGAATCTTCTTCTACCTGCATGCCCGGCGAAACCAATCCAAAAACAAAACAAAATACCCTTCAACTTACCTCTGCCTGCAAAACACATGTAAGTGCATAATGAATAATTACAAATTAAAATTACACTGCGTACCTGAAGTGTGCTTGTCACTTTGTTGTTGACTTGTTGAAGTAGTAGACAAAGACTCCCACTCTAGATATAGGTCTGGACTCTATGCAAGACTATATCCAAAACTAACCTAAACATATATACAATAAAAACTGATGACAGACCCTAGACTTGTGATGACCGCTTCATAAGATTACAACCGATAGACGACCATTCTATCAAGCTATGGACACACAAGTAACATTGAATTTAACAACATCATTTAGATTTAGCGACTTGTGTAGCAGCAAGAAATGTGCATCAAATTGTGTAGTATCAAGAACTAGGGACATCTTAAGTGTTAGTTATCAAGACTACTATGACATATAGAAGACATAGGATATAATCGAGGACCATTATTATTAACGTTGTCCTGCCAAAACATATGTCAAGATGATACTCCAAAATTCAAAGTAAACACTAATATACATAACCTTAGTTGTTTAGGGACTTTACCCTTGACTGTTGGCATGTGTTATGGTTCCTTACTGCAATGATCCATGAATGCATGATTTTTCTTGCCTTCTAGGTGCTTGATATTGAATCTGTTGTATCTATGTAATTTTGAATCTCCAAGGTCTGAAATTTCATCTTGTGGTAGCCCTCTGAGTCCTCTTTCCAACCCCACAGGTCTGATCAAGATTGGATTCTTCAAGAAAGACTTATGCCCAACCTCCCACGATGACCTGAGTATAGACTAGTTTAGAAGAGTGAACTTGTACAAAGTGCCACATGTCACTATAGCGACCTTTGACCCTGAAAACGATACCCAACAAACTACATTCCATCCTCTTTCTGTCACTATTTATAAAATTTGAATCCAACGCCCAAAGAGAAAGTTATGACGATTTTCCAAACGTCACCCGTTTGACATGGAATTTGGGAGCCTGCAAAAACCCTAACTTCCTCAAATCATATCTCCAAAAATATAGCGAACCAAAATCTAAAATTTGATCACGAGGTTCATCAAGATTTCAGCTCAAATGGGTTTTAATTTCAGCTTCTGAAGCTTCGTAGAAAAAAAGTTATAGAAAAAATGCCACAATGACCTGTTTGAAACCACAAAATCCCTACTAGAGGAGGATACGAGGGTCACTATTTATATGAATGTCTTGAGTTGAGAGGATCCTCAACAAGTGAACGTTGGGGGGATTTTAGGGGCAAAAACACCATTATTAATTATTGACTATTCAATGACCACAACCAATTATGAGTGTCATGCCATAACCCCATAGGGTTTTAGCCCACTAACTGGGGTTACTCACTTCAAACAGGAATACCTCTCAAACCGTGAAGAATTGCGTGGCGTGCCATATATCAACGGAAACACCTCGACGAGTAGACTCCATTTAGAAGATTTTTGACTCAAAATAGAATAAGTTGTCAAGTCAAAATGCCCATGCAAGATCTGGGTAGCTCCTGGTGTTGCTTGAGTTGACATCAATAACAACCACTGATCAACACATGCTAAACAACATTTCGAAACCATGAAACGTCATACAGTATGATCGGTGGTGTTTCAACCCCTTTTCAAAGTCGTTTGGGCATTTTGGGTTGTCCTTGGTACCGGTACGCCACCTTTTTAGGTGTTTCCTGCAACATAGTTTCTCATTTAATTTGAAGGTATATTTAGCATTTCTCCTCATATTTTATGTTACTTTTAACATTATCATGAATTTCTCATGAATATGATTTTAAATTTTGAATAACATATATGTTTTCCAAATATGTTTAATCATGTTTATATATTTTTTTAATTTACAAATTTTTGTAGTGTGTCAAATTTAATGTCAAATTTTATTACTAAAATTTTTCCTGTCAAATATTTGTCGAACTTCAAGATCTTTGAATTCAAATTCGAACTCAAACCAACTGACTTAGGTGTCAAGTGTGAAGGAGGTCCAACGTCTTGAGTATAATAAAGATAAAAGGGAGCAACCATAGAAGCCTAAGTTTCCCTTTCCTCAACCTATTTTTACCACCCCTCCGGGTCACCTTTTACTTTAATTGATTTTCGTTTTGTTCATCAAAGCTTGGATGACCAAATTGATTAATGCTTTCCAATTCCCCTTAAAGATGTAGCAACTTGTCACTCATTAAGGTTGGACCACAATAAGTTCCATTAATTTTTGATAGAGCAAGAAATGCTTCAAGAACCAGTTGAAGGCCAATGAGGGAGGTAGATGTTGGAAATACTGAGAGGGGGGTGAATCAGTATTTCTCTTCAATTAATATATTTTTAATTTTACAAAGCACTAATTATTATTAGCATCAGATCAAACATAAATCAACAACACAATATCAAAGATAGTAGACACGAGGTTTTTAGGTGGAAACCCTTCCAAGAGAAAAACCATCAAACGCTTCTTAATTTACATCAATAATTTACATCAATAAGAAGCTCCAACTGAAAGGATGCTCCAACACCCTGTTTACCAGCTCCAACTTGAAAGACACTCCAACGCTCTCATTTCCAAGCTCCAACCTAAAGGATGCTCCAACACCCTGTTTACCAGCTCCGACTAGAAGGATACTACAATGACCTGTGCAGACTCCAACCTTCCCTAGCACCACCTTGCCGCCCCAAAGTGTTCATGGCTCCAACCTAAAGGAGACTTCACTCTCCTACCTTGCATCACCCTGCCACCCTGTTCAGCAAGTTGTCACTTGCCCTGAAGGTGCCAACCTTCATCTCACCACGGTGAACCACGTTTCATATATTTCCAGACTGGATCCCTTGTGCTCAAATACAACAATGACCTGCAATACAAACTATGCTCAATCAAATCCGCTTCTGCTCAATTTGCACATCAAACCCTAGCTTTACTTCTCAATTTACATCTACAAGTCATTAAATATTTAGTCATATCACTCTGGTTCAATAATCATTGTAAACCCGAGCACATATCATATGTTCACATAGGCCAAAGACCATAACTCAACAATAACTCAGCTCACAATATAGGTATACTCAACAATCCTAGCACAACAGCCTCTGTCCTTTGTACTCAACAAGCAACATCCTCATCTAAGCAAACATTTTCTGCCATTACACAATTCAAGCCAGTTTCATGTATGAAGTACAAACCCTAGAAGTAACAAAGTACTCTCAACAATACATCAAATGCTAGTGGGAGTAGTCTCTGACATAGACCCTAGACCGACAGCGTCAACAACACTTTCGATCAAAGCAAGATATACTCAATTCTCAGCAACATCAGACCTCTCTTTGTTCAAAGCCTAGCAGCATAACAAATAGCAACATTCAATTTACTCTTTCTTAATCACAAAAGCTACCGCCATACAAATTTGTAGCAGCACAATACACAGCTATACATGCCATTAATGGTCCTCTACAATATCAGCGTAATCTCACAAATTCACCTACTCAATACTGCCATACTTTTCCCACTCCCCTTTCACAAAAGAAAATCACATCACTGTTATGTATAAAAGTTTTTTCAATCATGAAGTATAAGTCTATAGGGACAAATGATGCATCTGCAATGGTGGTTACAGCAGTATATGACAATGTACCATTAATCCCTGTAATGTTAGCAACATCTTAAACACAATGGGCTCCAGACAGCCCTATCAAAACACATAGACATATACACTCTTCACACATACCAAAACATGTTCTATCACATACTTCGATTCACACTCAATTTGGACTCATCACACATAAATGTAGCATCTTGAAATCGATACACATGAAGCATAATTATATACAATGTTCAATCTACTTCACACAAAATATTACACGCTCAATCAGCTCCAGGATCAAGTTCGAATTCACCCACCATAGGACACTAGCAGATTGTATTCTCATGTTGAACTTGGTAGGGGCTGCTTCAGCAAACATAATTCTGATCGCACCAAATTACTTACCTTGCATCAGAGTAGTATAACACTGAGCCAGGCAATCACATCAGATGTTAAAACCAACCAAGGTCGATCATACATCACTCTTTGATCTTCATTTTAGATCTTGTACACACTAGGACTCATGCATTCAATTTTCTAAGCATTGGGCCAACACCACACATCCTTGACAGATCAGATGTCTGAACGAGCCATCCAAGAACTTTAACACACTAAATCAGACAAATGCACTTCCACTCTTGATTTCATCGAATGTCCACTAACGTTACTGGCTCCATTACCCAGATGCCCATTGGAATAAGATCAAGCGAAATCATATGTCTAATCACCTTTGCGCAAGGAACTAAGGAAAGGGTTTATAACCAAATTGCCTCATCAGAACAGTATTCCACTTTTAAATTGGATTTTCACATTAAACATAACTGGATCAGCACGTAATTGTTATGTTAAGCCCACATGTAATTTGTCGCTGAGAAACACTATCAGAAAGGCCATATTCA
This sequence comes from Pinus taeda, assembly GCA_000404065.3. NCBI lineage: Eukaryota > Viridiplantae > Streptophyta > Pinopsida > Pinales > Pinaceae > Pinus > Pinus taeda. The sequence continues at coordinate 8,553 of APFE031355003.1, read as the reverse complement.
CTGCAAGGACCATAATATAAAATAAACAAAACTCTTGCCTAAGACTTTATCAGTTCGTTCTTTCTACAGTGAGACCTGGACAATATCTTTGTTATATTTATCACCAAGAAAATTTCTAGCTCCTCGCACCATAAAAGGGGATCGATCCACAAGATTCATTATTATTTCACATCTGAATAAGATTACAGAGACCATTGATGCAATTTAGGAGGAGCCGCAGATATTAGCCTTGAATTAGCTTGAAAACTTAGGCCCAACAAGTTGTGTAACAGTCACTGTGGAATACTTCAGAAATATGTGATACAAGTCTGCAATTAAATCCAAACGAACCTCTGTCAAGGTGCCCTAGATTAGGCACAAATCTTTGTGTATAGGCGTTTAGATATATGCCATTAATTTATGCAACAGTCTTTGCACTAAGAGGGCCAAGACTTTATCAGTTTGTTCTTTCTACAGTGAGACCTCGACAATCTTTTGTTATATTTATTACCAAGAAAACTTTTAGCTCCTCACACCATAAAAAGGGATCGATCCACAAGATTCATTACTATTTCACATCTGAATAAGATTACAGAGACCACAGATGCAATTTAGGAGGATCCGCAGATATTAGCCTTGAATTAGCTTGAAAATTTAGGCCCAACAAGTTGTGTAATAGTCACTGTGGAATGCTTCAGAAATATGTGATACAAGTCTGCAATTAAATCCAAAGGAACCTCTGTCAAGGTGGCCTAGATTAGGCACAAATCTTTGTGTTTAGGTGTTTAGATATATGCCATTAATTTATGCAACAGTCTTTGCACTAAGAGGGCCAAGACTTTATCAGTTTGTTCTTTCTACAGTGAGACCTTGACAATATTTGTGTTATATTTATTACCAAGAAAACTTTTAGCTCCTCGCACCATAAAAAGGGATCGATCCACAAGATTCATTATTATTTCACATCTGAGTAAGATTGCAGAGGCCACAGATGCAATTTAGGAGGCACCGCAGATATTAACCTTGAATTAGCTTGAAAACTTAGGCCCAACAAGTTGCGTAACAGTCACTGTAGAATGCTTCAGAAATATGTGATACATGTCTGCAATTAAATCCAAACGAACCTCTGTCAAGATGCCCAAGATCAGTCACAAATATTTGTGCATAGGTGTTTAGATATATACCATTAATTTATGCAACATTATTTGCACTAAGAGAGCCAAGAATCACAAGTAGGTCTGTAGATGGCAAATTCATAGAAGACTTCGGCCTCTTCAGATAATGTTTATCTCTCTGCACAGTTGAGTAATGAAAGACCAGATCCCAACACGTAAACAAAGTGCCCAAACCCTTAAAGCCTTCAACCTCCTATTAGATCTTCAAGACTCCACAGGTCGCAATTACAGAGATGAATTTCAGATCATATGCAATTATGCTCATGCAATTTAGGAGCTTCCAAGTGCCTTTTTATATAAGTTGAGAAGTGATGGCCAACCTTCAATTTGGAGAGAAAATGAAATTCAAAATTTAATTTTGTTGGAGCCAAACCTCAAATAAAAATGAGGTTGAATTTAACCTTTGATTTGAACTTAAATAATTTCTAATGCCCTCAACGAAATACTTTAGCCACAAAATATTTAATTTGATTTTAATGCAAAGTCCTTTTGACTTCATGATTTGCCAGCGAATAATAAACTGCCACATCATCTAGCTTATGGGGACATTGACCCCAACAAGAGGGCTTTGATCTTTTGAAGGGCATAGCTTTCAAACCACATGGAGTCTCAAGGCATGCCATATACCGTTGGAATCGACACAACGAGGAGCATCAGTTGGCGATGGTCACAGAGGCAAATTCATTGATCTTCATCCTCAAAATCTTCAACAAGTGTGGGCATGTAGGGCTTCTTATCATTTGGAGCTTCAATTAATGCAATCCAGACAAATATTAAGAGTGTTCAAGAACCAACATTGGCATCAATGACAACACCATTCAACAGTAGAGCTCAAGCTAGGCCTTTTCCCACGCGTTTTATTTAGTCCATCCATCTTTTCCAATTTCTCATTTTTAACTTTTTTTACATTGTGGTTTTATATAACCTTCTTTCAACTGCAACAACCTCTAAGGGAAAAATTTTCCAACCCTAAGTCAATGATTTGGGTAGAATGGAGAATGCACTGAAGACAATGAAAATCAACCCAAAGAGTAATGATGGAAATTAGGGACAAACAAAAAGTGACAATTATGGGTAACCTTGGGCATGCTATATCAATCAGTGTCCCTATTTGTGCATGTCCTGAAAAGTGGAAAGAAAGGCCATAGGGGAAGGTCACACTGGGCTAGGGGCAGGACAACCTCCTCAATAAAGCATGGGAACAAGGATCCAATCAAGAGCAGTCAATCATCCAACTTAGCCTATGATTCATATCAGTGTTGCGAAAGTCACAATTTAATCGCGATTTTTTGCCTAAAATGATTAAATCAGCGATTTTTACCCAAAAAATCTCTACTTTTGTATTTTTTTAATTTTGATGATGTTTTGCTTTTACGATTTATTTATTTTTCGGACACTCGCCAATTTAATCCCGATTGTGATTATGGCAACATTCATCCATATTAGTATGCCCTTAATATTAAATGAAAGAACATGATTAGAAAAATGGTTTAAGTTCTCGTTTATAGATGGCCCACCTTCCTTCAAGAAGTTTCCCATGTGGGAGAGAGCATTTAGTGGAACATAACTGGAGAGCTCTGACATAAAGCTATCTGTGGGATCGTAGGGCTGTTGGCTGGCTGGCTAATCAAAGAGGAGAAAAATTTTCTGCCGTGGGTTACACACTTTCGGTAGGTAACATTGCACATATCACAAAAACTATTATAACCAAATCACACTACTCTTATGGAAGGTTGCTCTCATTATTTATGCAAAATGGCCAATGAAAGGCATAAAAAAGGTTCCTATTCAAGTGCATAACGAGAGTGGTGGAGATATATGCCCAATTCAATTGAAACAGAAACCTTCTTGACCAAATTACTCATGCAAACCAAACCACCCTTGGGGCCAAGGCAACATGGAACTGTGGTATAATGTCATCCAAATGAATGACACCTCCTTAACAGGATGATATCTAATTAATTTCCATTTAGAGTGTTTTTTAATAAAAGTACAGCATAGCTACCTGTCCAAGAATTATTTTCTTTTATGCATACATTTCTGGTCTCTAAGACAAACTAATCTTTTCGTTAGCACGTGCAGGAAGCAAATACAATAATTTATTACCTGGAGACTTCCATAAGGAATCTTAGCTATAAAAAAATGGAAAGCCCAATTTATATTATGTGTCTGTATTCTCAGCAATTAGATTTTTCTCAAAAGCTATCATGTATGTTACTAGATAGCAAGTGCAGTATATATAGCAGCTTCTGATCTTAGAAATATGATTCTTTAGTACGTTCCATTCTACAAATCAATAAAGTTACATATATGATCAATAAAAGCAATGAAAATAGATCTACAGAAATTATTGTAAGAGAGTCAGAAGAATAACAATCAACAAAACTTCAATAATCTAAGATTCCCCAGAGCTTACCTCTAGCCAAGGATAGGATCTTGTCAATTCATAAGTTGCAAATCCACCATCATTATTCTGCAGTTGCAACAAAATAAATCAAGTATCCATGCACAACTTGAAACTGAAACCATGAAGATGCCATCTCTGAAAAAGAATAATGAAAGTGTTTTGCCACAATTAAATCAATTACCAGGTGATTATATTTGCATCTTTGCATAACAACACCAAACTCTTTCATTTCTAAACATCCCTATCTTGTTTGAAAATCCATCCTAATAGAAAGGAAACAAATACCTGATTTCATAGTTCTCTAACAACACATACTAGCGAGTCAAAACCCTAAATAATAACACATTTTCCAGATGAAAACATTGCTGTCTACTTTTATCAGCTTCATGGAACCACACAAGGATTCCCTTTTCGGTTCTATGTAATTTGTACCAATGAATTTAGAGAAAAAATTGCAGTTTATCCACGCAATTCTATGGTGCACTGCGCAATAACAACCATATTCTAATTTCTAAGTACAGCCTTCATCAAAGTGAGGAATATATTGAGGATGCTAAAATAGCTGGAAGGTCCTCTAAAGACCTTCAACAGTTTGGAAGTTAATTGCATCTACTCAGAATCTTTTATGACAAATAAAAGGACAGAATAAGCAGATTATTGAGTGCTTCCTACACATCAAGAAATAACCTGCATTCCCATTTATAGGAGAGATAAGATAATTTTATTAATGTCCCACATATGGCCACAAAAGTAGGTCAATGGGACTGAAGAAGAGTACATTCAGTTTTGTTGAGAAATCTGAGGGCTTGAGAAGTTAATGATTTCTCTATCTTGATAACTGCTTGTGAAGTAAATTTATCCTTTAGATTCATTCAAACAAGATCTTTTATTTGTTAGTGATTATTAACTTCGTCAACCAGCTACTGTAACGAACCATCCTTATAATAAATATAATAATATGCTCCTATAAATATAAACATAAACATATTATAATGCCCCTATTTTAAAATATATATATATAAACTATAATAATAATAAAAAATAAAAATTAAATATAATTATATAAAATAATAAAACTGATATTTATAAAATAAATATATTTATAAAACTAAAGTTATAAATTCTAAAAATTTAAATGTAAGTCATACCAATGTCTCAAATTTATAAATGCTAAGTTTCATACAATTCTAAACAATATTATAAAATGCTACAAGTATAAAAATTTCAAAAGGATAAATTTCAGTGACTGCCTTGATAGTCACCGGGAGCGGGATTGACTCAGCGACCGAAGGAACCCGTGTGCACCGCAGGTGACGTTAAGCAGTGGAGACGTAGATGTACAGGGCGGCCACCGCTTAGCCCTGGCTATATAAAACCACCGAGATGAGACTGAGAAGGGGGAGAGCGGAGGGCAGGAGAACCAGGGAATCAGGAGCTTTACATTGATCTGAGGTTCTAGGCACGGGGGCAGTGAGCTTCGGTGAGAAGCTAGCTAGATTGGCTGGGAGGAATTGGTTTCCCGGTAATCGGATCAGCTTCAACAGGTTGAAGGCAGCAGTTCAACAAGACACAGCAATTCAGTAGACAGCAGTTCAGGTAGGTCTCGAAATCCCTTACAAATTCTGCATATTGTTTGCTTTACATCTGTTATCGGTTCGTTAAATATGGTATCAGAGGGTTGTTCAAACCCTTTCGACCTCGTAAGCCCTGCGTTGTGATCTGTGTAAGCTTCACTTCATCATAACAGTAAAGAAAACCCCATCGTGGGCTCGCGAGGGTTGCCGAGCATGCTACAATTTAGGGTTTAAATAATTGCTAGGGTTTAAAAAAAAAATCCAAACCACACATTTATAGAAACAAGTCAATACCAATATCAAGGCACCTGACGGCTATGTTGCTGCCTTATCCATTTCGCTTTGGCATTTTAAAGCTTCCACATCACTGTTGGTACAGAACAATATCTTGTACTGAGGGTTTTGCAGACCACCAGTGCGGGATTTGCATGGTTCTTAATAAATTTAAAGACCAATTGCAGCGAAAAGGCTTTGACTCCCAAAATTAATCGGCAAGTGTATTATCCCGAGGAATCACGTTCCGTCATTAGGGTTTCTCTTGCATTTATCGAGGTGCATTTGAACAAAGTAGGGACGAGTACTGCTCATCTTAACAGTGGTTAGCGAAGTCTAGTTATCTGTTCGTTACAGTGCAGGTGATGCTTGCTATCTTAATAGGTTTGCTAACTATATTGACCTGGCATTTCACAACGGTCTATACAACTAACTCAATAAAGAGTTTAGCAAAGGATTTAAGAAATAAGATTTTGCAGCGTCCTATCGTAAAAATGTGGAACATACTCAACTCTACGATGGAGATTACCACAGCTCAGGTTAAGCTTTCTGAATATGTTATTGGCACTTTTACACCACCGTTGAGTCAAAGCCAACAAGTTCAGATGCAATTGTTATGCTGCAGTTGTACGAGGCAATGAGGGATATCACATGGGCCCTTTTTGCCAGCCGGAAAGCACTGGATGCCATAACGATACGTTACTCTAACGGGCATGTTCAAGCTTTCCATAGAGATCATAGGAATAATAACATGTTTTACATCTTCTCTGATCCTGCAAATATTTCGTTTAGCGCCTTACAGAATAATGATTTACCCATTTCACCAGTCCCTAGTTGGTCTGACATATCTCCTACTGGCAGCCTTGGTGCTAATTGGTCCAGGGAACCGCTTGATCCTATGACTGGTGAGAAAAAAGGCCCTCCTGAACAAGTCCCTCCTGATGATATCATCAATATTGCTGGTACTTTGAATATACCGGATGGGGATGCTTTCTGGCATGTAACAGTGAGTAAGTTTACAGATTCGCCACTACTTTCTCCTGCCATGACAGTTAGGCATCCTACTGAAGGAACTGTTGTGGCTGCTGTGGGGGTAACAACGGCTCTTTCCAGTGTTGGTCAGTTTATGAAGGAATTGGTAAATTTGCATGGTGGATATATGTACTTAACATCTCAAGAAGGTTATTTACTTGCAACCTCTACAAATGCCTCGCTTTTAAGCAACAATGGTGTGAAACTTATGATGGCTACAGAATCTAGCAATGCTATTATAAGGGTTGGTGCTGAGTGGTTAAAGCAAGTATGGCAATGAATGGCCTCTAAATCAAAGGGTTCAAGATGAGGATGCCATTCTTGGACGACAACGCTATTATATTGATTCATTTTTTAAAACTAAAGAGACTTCCCTTGGTGGGAGTTATCATCATTCCAAGGTCTTATGTCATGGGGGAGGTTCATCGTAGAGGTTATGCTACTCTAATTATTCTTATATCAGCATCCGTCTGTATGCTTGTGGTAGGATGTGTTTGTATTTTGATTTTGACAAGTGGAGTTTCAAAAGAAATGAAACTTAGAGCAGAGTTGATAAGTCATCTTGATGCAAGACGACGAGCAGAGGCATCAAGTAACTACAAAAGCCAATTTCTGGCAAATATGACCCACGAACTTCGGACACCAATGGTTGCTGTAATTGGACTTTTGGATATCCTGAATTGTGACGAGTGCCTCACTACTGAGAAAATCTCAACTGTTTCTCAAATTCGCCACTACTCTACAACTTTACTACGATTGTTGAACAACATATTAGATCTAAGCAAGGTCGAATCTGGTAAGCTAGTATTGGAAGAGTCAAAACAGATACATGGCCAACAAACTTCCCCAAAGAGTACCAATTATGACATGTATACCTCTTCCAACTGGATGTGTGGGCCTTCAACAACATAAACCCATCCTCCAAGGTTCCTCAAGGGTATGCCTTCAATGGTGGAAGGGTCTTTAATCCAAGTCAAAAGCCATGGCCACTCCAAAGCACACCTCCCAGATTCCATTATAGTTAAACTCTCAAAGGTTGGCACCAGACTTTTTCACATATAGGTCAATTCAACTAAATTTGCTTAAGGTCGGCCTCAACAAGCTTTCACAGGTCAGCTCTAATTTACATTTATTATTCAGGATGCATATAAGTCAGCACTTCCATTTTTAATAATGCATTGCACAATACAAGTCAGCCATCCAAACATCAAGGATAAACACACATTTACAAGAAAAGCACTCCAATCATTTTTTTTGCTAACTGTTTTGAAGAGAGATTTTCTGTCTTCACCTTTTGTGAACTCGATCTTCATATTGACTATCATATCACATATTTTCTCCTACATATACTTAGTTATGAGAATTCCCAACTCAGATCTGAAATAACATGTGCATACTAGTTTGGCCTGTTCTGTTTCCAAGACATTTTGTCTTTTATCAATGAATATTTTTGCCTTTACTGTTGTTTATCAATGAATGCTGACAGTACTGTAATCATACCAATCCGATCACCCTTCTAGGAGTCCATCTGATCATTGTGTGAAGAGTCTCCTCCGGGAATATGCTTGTATTACTCTACAACAGCAGCAAGTCAGAAGTGTAGTTGCTGGGTATCACTGTTGGCAGGCCTTTTCATGTTAATGATGGCCCTGGAGGAAGTCATTAAGTATTGCTAGTATCCATGATATACTCTGTAGGATCTCTAGGCACCAATCCTTTTAAATATCACACAGCTACTGATGCATGGGTAAAGTACTTTATTACTTCTATTGAGATGACTATCATGATGGACTTCCCATTTATAGAGTACTGGTGATGGTACAGTGCCTAAGATTACGTATTCTAAGGTCCTCAAAATTTCATTATGTTGTTTATCTTCACATGAGCAGAATCAAATACAAAATCATGCCTCATAATCCGTAGGCAGCCAAACAGAGACTAGAGTACTAGAACATGAGTCTATGGTTAATCGGGGAAGTTTTATCCCGGATTCACAGGACTTTCACCCACCCTAGTTACATACTCTTAATCTTGAGGAGCTTCATTTGACCACTCTTATAAACTTTTAGGATCATTTTATAAAGCTTATACAAATTTGCGAATCCTCAAGCTG
>APFE031355001.1:22281-124858 GCA_000404065.3 Pinus taeda | reverse complement strand
AAGCAGCTGCAGCAGCCATGCCCCCTCCACCTCCACCATCCAGTAGCAGTGCTCGAGTTCCGAGTCTTGTTCCTTTGCTGTCGCCACCTCCATCTACAACCTCACGTGGAGGTTCTAGTTCTGGTCGTCGGTCTGTGGGGAGACTCCTAGAAGACCACCACGACTTGCTTATACTCTTGGAGACTCTCGTGGCAAGGGCCACATGTAGATGTACAGTTTACTTGTCTTTTCTAGTTTCTATTAGTTTTCATATCTGTTGAGTCTTGAGTCCTTGACTCTTGACTCTTGACTCTTTCATATCATAATGATATTTTTTGTAAACAATATATCACTGTGACAATGAAAATTTGAAGTTTGAAGTTGGCAATTATAATTCATTGGTAATGATTGTGAATTATGAATATGATGCTTCGTGAAAGACTAAAGTTGCTTCATTTCATTTCATTATTCATGTTTCATTTTATAACATTTCATTTCATATTAACAGTTTAGGACTTAGAAATATCTAAGATATTACTTCTTGTAATGGTTAACCGTTAAACATAGCTTACAAGAACAACTTTGGTGATCAATGATGATAAATGTTATATATTGAATTTTCAATTTTGAAAGCTTGAAGTTGAAACTTTAAGATTGAATTTGATGAGTCATGATTCACAAGACTCATTATGTTGCAGTTGTAATATTTATTTTACTAGTGGACATGGTTGACGAAGATTATAATTTCTAGAATCTAGATGATTGATGTGATATGGTTCAATGATCAATCTATGTTTTTTTATGTTTTTTATATCTAATTCATCATTCTACATGTTTTTGTTGACATATATGTATCAAAAATTAAAAAATATATATATTTTTAAAAAATCGCACCTGGATTCACTCCCAAACCGGGAGCTTCTGAAAATGGTCGCTCCCGCTCCCGCTCTCCGCTCCGCTCCCGCTCCCAAGTAACACTGCCTTGGCCCCTCTGGTGCTCTGCGTAGCACTTGGTTGCCTCTGCGTGGCCCTGTGTGAGCCCTTGTGGGCTCTGCGTCATTCTCCTTGGTTATTGCGTTGCTCTCCTGGCACAATCTCTGCCTTCTCTGTTTCTCTGTACTCAATGCCCCTCAGCGGCTCTCCTGATCACTAATTCTATCTCTCTTAGCAAACCCTGCTCTGGAGAATAGAATGAATGATCACTCTGGTGTACTCTCTAAGTGACCCTCAAGCCTCCTCTTATACTTTTCTTGTTGACATCTCAATGGCCGGGATTAAGTCCCTAATCAACAGCTAAGATTAGATCTGCCTTGATCCATGTCTTTTGGACCACTCTAAGACAAATTCATATTAATACACATTAATATTTTTATTTTCCCTAAGTTTAGACTTAGGGACTCCATTAAAAATATTAATTATTTTAATATCTCCTGAGATGTTTAGAATTTTCCATACCCTTTCTCGGTATTGGAGATCTCATGTGCTCCAACCTCTCCACCAAATTTCGTGCCTAGAGCACATTCGATGCTACCCCAAATCAACACTCCCTCTTAGCGATGACTGTGCTCAAGCAATACTCCTCACTGAGTACTACTCTAATCATTCGGCATCGGTACCTGTGCTAATGCTAGGCCTTCTTGCCCAACATCCTCTGCACTGCTGTGCATGGTTTTGCCACTGCCACTGCTGCATCTGTACGACAACTCCCTCTACATCTATGCTGCTGTTGGTCCTTTCTCCCAACACTGCTTCTCATTGCACCTCTTCTCATCAAGTTGCATCATGCCGCCCACTGCTGCACTGCAACTTAGTTACTGAGAAGTAACTGATCTCCCAACTGACCTCCCTGTTGGGCTAGAGACACCCACTGATGATGAAGCTCCCTCTGCCGCTGACAAGTGCTCCCTCTCTGACCTCTGTGTTGCTGCAATTGCTCCTTGCATCTTGCACCGTTGCACACCTCTCTGTGCCTTCTTGCATTGGTGCAACACCCCTGTGCCTCTCACACTGCTGCAGCCTGCTAGCTCTGCGCTGTCTCGGGACTCCTGCACTGTAGCTCTCTCTGCCGCTCCATCCGCATCCGTCTCTACCCACCCACCCAGTCTTCCTACTCCTCGTGGGGACTCCCATAGCAAGGTCTAATCCAAGAGGCTGGGTACCTTAAGGATCCTGCCCCTCATCGCTTGTAGTCCTCTTGACTATAGCTTGATGTCTCCCCACTTTCGCTCAAGTGGTGTGTGTGCACTCATGGCACAGTCATCGTTTGTCAAAACTTCCTTCTCTGCCCGTGCTAGCGCTGCCTTAGTCTTGGAAGACTCTCCCTTACTCTTCTTCCTTGGGCACTGGGTCGCATAATGACCCATCTCCCCACAGTGGAAGCACTTGATCTTGGAGAGATCTTTCTTCTTCCGTTTCTCCTGCTTTCCCTCATATGCTAGGGCCACATCCTCCTCCTCCTGCTTGACCTTGATCCCTTTGTTGTTGCTACCTGTCTTTGACTGCCGTTTGATCTCTTCTTGGAGAAGAGCTGCCCACATCTCGTCCGAAGGTGGGAGAGTGCGTATGCCCAAGATACTCTGGACAAACACTTCCCAATATTTTGAGACAACATTCAAGGCTGTCCTCACCATAAGCTCCTGATCCGGTGTCGCTCCTATAGCAGTCAACTGGTCTCAGATCTCATTCAGTCCTCCGAGGAAGGTGTCAATCGATTGACCCTTCTTCATTTGATACAACCTCATCTGGTTCTCGAGCAACATTCTTCTCTGCACAAAAGTATGCTGGTATAGGTTCTTGAGAGCCTCCCACATCTCAATTGTCGTTTCCTTCTTGGCTATATGTGGTACCACATGATCCTTGACCATGTTAAGGATAATGCACTTGGCCCTCGCCATCGCCTCTTCGTACTTGTCGTTATCATTGGGGTCGACTGGGATAGCTATAACCTTCAAGGTGAAGTTCTTGACATGATTCCTGTCAAGCATTGATAAGATTCTGGGCTTCCAAACTGCGAAGTTCGATGCTCCGTCCAGTTTATCCTGGCCTCTTACCCCGTGTAGTGCCATGACGCTCCTCTACTTCCCTCTTAGAAGTTCTCTGTTTGACTCCGCTGAGTCTCTACTTCCGGTCTGGAAGTTCTCTGAGTCTCTACTTTCGGTCTGGACTCCCTCTCAGCCCTGATTTCCCTCTTGGAAATCCTTCTACCGCTTGTCGAGATGCCACCTACTCTGATCGTCTTGTGCAACTGCACTGCTGATCCAGGTTCCTCGGTAACAACTCTCTGGCCCTGCTCTGTCAGGTACTGTTCTGACTACAATGCCTCACCAACTCCACTTTTCAATATTTCTGCAGCCTTCTAGACTCCAGCAACTGCCTCTTTGTGAACTGCGTTAGCCCCTCTTTGCCTCTCGCTCGCTCTGCGTCACCCCTGATGGGTCTGCGTCAGCCCTAGGATGCCTGCGTCAGCCCTCTGGTCCTCTATATCAGCAACGCTGGCCTCTCTGGGGCTCTGCGTAGCTCTCGACTTCTTCTGCGTGGCTCTGGCTGGCTCTGCGTCACACTTCTTGGCCTCTGTGCTACTAGAAACAACTTCTGTCACTTTGGAACAACTGTTTTCTACTGCTATTGCTCGGCTCGGTTGATGTCTCTTAGTCCTCCAGTGATCTGCAATCACGCTCTGATACCATGTTGAAGTTTCTAAGTTTACTTAGATTAGAAACCCTTCATGCACTTTTTCTGATTTATTACTACCTACTTTTTATTTTTCTTCAACAAATTATTTACAAAGTAAATACTGAAAATAAACACAGTGCATGCTCAACATATTATAGATCAACAACTAAAAGAAACAAGAACAAACACACCACATGACACCATTATTTTTGGACCAATGTCCCTAGAAAAACACAATATGGGAAAACCAGTGCAACTATTTGAGGGTTTTCTTATTAAGCAATACTAGAGTACAATCTGGGTGCCAAAACTGGCCTACCCAACAGAGAATTTCCTTAGTAGCTAGCTATACCACACAGTTTGAGAGAAATCTCTTGGTTGAAACCCCGGAAAATCCTTCTGGCAATTCCTCGCATAAAACTGCTCTGCAACCCCAGCGTCTGCCCAATCTGGATTGTGTCAGCCTATCCTAGCCCCACGCTGGCCCTACATCAGCCTTCCTTGCCCCACGTCAGCCCCAGCGTCATCTCTGGGAGCCTCTGTGTCAGCTACGCTGGCCCCTCTGGTGCTCTGCGCAACACTTGGTTGCCTCTGCGTGGCCCTGCGTGAGCCCTTGCTGGCTCTGCATCACCCTCCTTGGTTGTTGCGCTGCTCCCCTGGCACAATCTCTGCCTTCTCTGTATTCAATGCCCCTGAGCTGCTCTCCTGATCACTGATTCTATCTCTCTTAGCAAACCCCGCTCTAGAGAATAGAATGACTAATCACTCTGGTGTACTCTCCAAGTGATCCTCAAGCCTCCTCTTATACTTTTCCTATTGTCATCTCAACGGCCGAGACTAAGTCCCTAATCAACGGTTAAGATTAGATCTGACTTGATCCATGTCTTTTGGACCACTCTAACACAGATTCATATTAATACACATTAATATTTTATTTTCCCTAAGTTTAGACTTAGGGACTCCATTAAAAATATTAATTATTTTAATATCTCCTGATCTGTTTAGAATCCCGCCCAAACCCTTTCTGGGTATTGGAGATTTCATGTGCCCCAAATCTCCACCAAATTTCGTGGCTAGAGCACATCCGATGCTACCCCAAATCAACACATATGCCACTGCCATAAGGATATCGCCATACGTCAAGGTCACTGTCATATATCATTAAGTCACCATCAAGAACTCAAGTATTGCTGACATACATTGCTCTGAAGATATCACATACAAATATATATCACTATGTTACTTTGTCGAATATCTCTGTTATAAGTATAGGTATTATTGTCCAAACATCAAGGTCATATAGGTACAAGAATCTCAGTTATATACCATTGTTACTAGAGATGTCTATCACAACCAAGCATCCTGGCCATATACTACAGGAACCACTGTCAAACATTACTCCCAAACATAAAAGATTATGGCACATAAAAGGCTGCTTAAGTAGGCCACGTAGATTTCCTAATAGACCACATAGAGGTCACTCAAACGGAGCCCCAACTGCAGAAGAGTAGAGCCATTAAGGTAACTCCAAAATATGTCAAAGGCAGTCCATTAACCATGCTAGAACAGATTCCCTATTCATAGAGAATGGCCACATGCAACTAGGGCAAGAAGGCTGCAAATACTTACATTGAAGGGCACAGACATTACAACAGATAAACCACGACAAATGTCACATTTAGGCCGCAAACACTACCACAGGAAAGGTTGCATACGCCACAGGAGATTACATCATAAGTTGTAGATGATGTCACAAGAAGGCCGGATATGATGCCTCAGAAGGACTGCACAGGATGCCATGGATTGGCTGCAGCGGGTGCCATAATAAGGCCGCAGATGTTATGAGATAGGCCACAAATTATCTAATGGAATAGGCCATAGAGTAGGCCGCAATGAGATGCTCTAGGAGGCCAAAATCCACCTCTAATAAACCACAGAGACATGCCACATAAGTCCGAGTTCAAATGGAGGATAGGTGCCCTTTTATAGTGGTTTCCACATGAATAGTCATGTCTCTTGGGCAGACCGACTTGACTATATTATGAGGCTGACATACAAATTTTGAAGGAATACGGAATTCATAAATTCAAATTTGCTCATAATAGTAAATTATATTTTCCTTAATGATTGCTTGCTCAAAGTTGACTTAATAAGAAGATTGCCAAACACACAATAATAATATTTGTTTTATCCATTTTTGAATTTTTCGCTTTGGGGAAAGATGGGTTTCTTATGGGGTAGTTGGGTTTCTCATGGGAAATTCATCTCATAACTGCCCCAAATTTCAACAACCCATGTTGGATCATTCTTGTTTTTGGGGGCCATAACAACTTCTACAACAACAAATGAAAATCTGCATAGAAAACCCTAGAGTTTTTAAAATTCTAGGGCAATTATTTTTAAGAGAGATAAAAGAGGAATAGAAGCCACGAAATACCTGGAGAAGATCTGTAAATTTTGAGAAGAAAAGAAGCTCCAAGCAAGAAAAAAATCAGATTTGTGATTTTGTAGTAGCCCCCACAAATCAGAAAATAAACCCTTCAATCAGCTCCAAAATCTCTTTTGCAAATCTGCCAACAAGAAAGAAATAGAAGATAGGGGGTCATAACAACTTTTGCAAATAAAAATTAAAATTTTGCATAAAAATACTTACGTGAATTACATATAATTCTTATGTGAATGATTTTGTGTTTGTTCTTTTTCTCATTTTTATTAATCCATGTGCACACAGTTTTTTTAATTAACTTTGTTTATTGTCTTTTCGAAACTCTGAAGTTCAATAACAGTCCATGGACATGTGGCTTCTCATGTATTCCTTGAGACGAGACATTTCATAAAAGTTGGTACACATGCTCCCATAAGCAGTATGATGAAAAACATGGTATATCCGTTACCAACAAAGTTCTGTTCGTGAATCGTGATGTTAAATGATAGAAAATGCAATTTTAAATTGTCTAGATCACTTGGATTTTTTGACATTCTATTTCCTTTTAACCACCAACTGCAGAGTGCCCGTATTTCTAGAACACATTACTATCATTCATTGCCAGTTTCAACTGGAGCATAGCTTTGGTGTCTAGCTTGACTGTTTTGTAATGAAATTCTAGCATCATGGGGATCTTAACCTGTGCTATATTTTTTTAAGACTAATGAATTATTATATGTGACAATTCTATTTTTTTCAGGTGGAACACGTGAGGTCTGAGAGGAATCTTCTTGCAGAAGTTGATAGTCGGTGCATTGTGAAACTTTTTTATTCATTCCAGGACACAGAATACTTGTACCTTATAATGGAATACCTGCCTGGTGGTGATATCATGACTCTTCTTATAAGAGAAGAAATTTTGTCTGAGGATGTTGCACGTTTCTATATTGCAGAGAGTATCCTGGCTATTCACTCGATCCATAAACATAACTATATTCACAGGTATTATTTTCAATTGAGAAAATTATACGCTTGTCTATCTTGTCATCCTGTGGCAAGGAGTTTGGCAGAGTTTGGTTGGTATTATTTGAATACAAGAGGATTCTATATTAGCCCTAGTAAGTAAGCCCTAAATGCTGATTAACAGAACGAGGCTGTTACAAAGTGGGTATTAGCTTGAGCTTGACTAGAATGAAAGGTTGAAGATGGAAACATATTGTTAACATGTAAAGCATCTTTTTTCAGGGACATCAAGCCTGATAACTTGTTACTGGATAAAGATGGACACATGAAACTGACGGATTTTGGATTATGCAAGCCGCTGGACTATAGCACATTGTCAACTCTTCGTGAAGATGAACAATTTATAGATGATGAACTGCACACATCAATGGAAATGGAGGGACGTTCAGATTTAAGAGGGCGTAACAGGGGCCTTTGGTTAACTCAAAAGGAGCAGATTCAGCATTGGAAAAGGAATCGGCGGACACTGGTATTTCATTTCTATTTGTTACCCATGGTTCTTAAGTTTTAGAGGCTGCACTCTATGTATTATTTCCTGGTGAAAAAATCACTATGTTGTATATCTATCAGAAAGTGCTTGTGGATTTCTCTTTGTTCTGACTCAATTGATGCCTGTCTCTTCCATGCTTTATTTATCTTTTGAACTCATTACATAATATTTTCCATATCCTGATCTTGATTTCTGAAATATAGTGGAAAAGCATGATAGACAGCCCAAATAGTCTTAAACTATTGCAAATCATCTCTTAGTTGTATCAGATGACTTGGCATCATTTTTTCATCAGGGCATGGTATTCCATGACTCACAGCATCTTTGACGTGGTTTACACTACCATAGTAATTTTATTTTCAACAGACTATTTTTACAATCATAAATGTGTTTAGTGATTTACCTGCCCTGGCCATTGGATAAAAATTTATTTCGATAATTTACAACGTTTCATTATTTTAAATGGTAGGTAGGGTCAGTGTCTGAGTTTTCATTAGAATGCTTTGTAAAGTACTAACCTTTTAAATGCCTCCATTGTTCAGATAAGGTGACAGTCTTTTACTGTTCCTGGGTTAAAGGATTTGACTAAATGTTTCTTTCCTAAACTATCTTGTGGAGTTTAGTTGTAGCCTCCTTGAGAGACTTTCTCAAGTGTTAGAGATTGAGTAATTACTTTCCAAACTCCCAGAAGCTGGTGCCTAATTTCCAAGATTAAGGTTTCTCAGTGGTTCAGCTTTTGTTCGGCTCTTGTTTGTAAGTGACATCATTTTTAGGACCATAGGGAGTTGCAATTCTAGAGCCTGTATGCCTTTATACTTAAGATCCTGATTGGCCCCTCTTGATCTCCATATTGTCATGTGAAAGGTTTTACAATTTCGCTTCCTGATTCAAGTGGCTTCATGCTCGCTGAAACAAATTATAAATTCTGAGATTCCATCTCTGTACCTAGTCTTTTGGTCTTCCAATGTTGCTTTTGTAAAGCATGGTGACAACCTTTTTAAAAATTAATTTGTAAGATTTGCTCTTTTTTTTTTGATTGGAAATGCTGCTTACAATTGTCCTATGGCTAAGTCGTGTGCCATGAGGGATGTTTACTTGCTGTTAAAATCACCATGGATTTACACCCAAAAGATATTACATCATATAAAAATAATCTAATTTAATATAATTTTGACATCATGGCCAAGCCAGACAATGAATTGGTATATGAGATCGTGTTGGTTGTGGTACAAGGGACCTGCCTCTGTACAACAATTTCACCGCTAATGTCTATGGAAGTGTACATACTCTACCCTCTGGATTTGAACCTGTGACCTGTTACAAGGAAGCACCTGTTCTTGACCATTAGGGCCAGTCAAGCAGTGACAAAGGTTGCATGTTATTAAAGATAAGCTAAATGGAGGGAAATATTTAGTGTTGAGCAAATCCTCCCACAGTTGTGAAGCATTAAGCTGTGACATCCTTGGTATGAGTAAAACAGTGTGATATTCAACAGGTGATGAACTTCATTCCTAAACAAAGACTTTTACTTACGGGGAATGAGCTTCTCAATGTTCATTTGAGTTTCTTGTCTGCATTTGATGTCTTAAGAAGTGAATACTTTCGGTGTTTCAGCAAATGGTAAAACAGGAGAAACTTTCTTGTCTTCGATATCATTTTAAATCAATAGACACTTGGATAGTCTTTTGTTTGGACTCTGGAGCATGTATTCTGATGTGAAATACGTATCTGTTTTTTTCTTTCTTGTAGGCTTATTCCACTGTCGGCACACCTGATTATATGGCACCTGAAGTGCTGCTAAAGAAGGGCTATGGTATGGAGTGTGATTGGTAAGAACTCACAGCTAAAGAGAGCTATGTTTGAAACAGTCTTGAAATGTGCAACGGAGTTCTAGAAATTATCATTTTTCATTGCTTATGATTGTACTATCATCTTTTTATGTTAGCAAGACGGGGGAAGAAGGTTTCTCTCCTTGTTCTTTGTTTGTTCCTGTAGTTTCAGAAAATATTGTTTTCATATTTCATCAATATTTATGACTGATTTGCAGTATTATGGAAGCTTCTATGGTTTTATGGAAAGAGAGAACATTGCTATTTTGCTTTCTTTTTATTAGCATATGACATTTTCACCTAGTTGACAATAAAGTTAGGGTTTAAAGGATTTGATGCTGAAGAACATGGATATTCAAGGTGGCTTTGAATCAATTTGCAAGAGAATCTATGATTTAGAAGAAATGGAAGGTTGTATTCTCATGGCTTTATGAAAGTGAAATCATTGCCGTTTTGCCTCTTTCTATTGGGATGTGGGACATCCAAAATGGTTATGAAGCAATGCATTATAGACCATGTTTTTGAAGAAATTATATCCTTTCTAAGCATTTCAAATAACATTCCTGGAAGCCTTGTAATATGTGCTTTAGAAGAAACAATGGTTTTGAAGAAATTATATCCTTTCTAAGGATTTCAAATAACATTCGTGGAAGCCTTGTAATAAGTGCTTTAGAAGAAACATACCCTTTCTAATCATTTGGAAGGAGGCCTATACAAGTTGTGAATGAAAAGTTAGATTATCATACTTCTGCAAGGTTGTATTCTATGCTTTTATGAAAGTGCAGCCCTTGCCATTTTTACTTCTTTCTTTTGGTGTATGGTACAAACACCTACTTGATGTCTGCCTGAAGGTCAAACACACTGAAATTGTCTGTTGGGTTGTAGTCTAGTGGTTGAGATGGGGTGTTTCCATATGATGTGGGCTCAAATCCTAGTGGGCACAGAGCCCTGGTAATTTGGTTGTTGGATGAGTTTGAAAGAGTTTCATGTATAGCACCTACTGAAAAAAGACATCCAGAATGGTTATGAAGCAATGCATTATAGAGCATGTTATATAGAGAACTTATATCCTTTCCAAGTGCTTCAAATGACATTTGTGTAAACTTCGTATCAGAAGATGGCCTCTGATTTCTGCAAATTTGTTTCAGATAGAAGAAACCAGGGAAGATGGTGTTTGTATAGCTTAACTTTTTTTCCCTTTCTTTATCCTATTTTAATTGAATAGTGCGTTTGAAACATGATCTCATACTATTTAGTAGTTTGATGAATATCCAAGGCAAATGATCAATTGAATAAGGCGTAAATAACATTATTCTAACTTTGTTAAGTTGTTTTGTAGGTGGTCCTTAGGTGCAATCATGTATGAGATGCTCATGGGATACCCTCCTTTCTATTCTGATGACCCCCGAATCACATGTAGGAAGGTAATTTATGTTGATAGCCTTTTACTAATTGTGTGATTTCTTCTTCTTTTATTTGTGCAAAAAACCTGAAATCTCTGTATATGATACAGCTCTGACAGAGTAAAATGCTTATTTTAGATCACCTCATCGGGATTACTATTTGACATGGTAAGTTGACATAGATGTCTTTTTATCAACCAACAGATCATTAATTGGAAGACGTGCTTGAAATTCCCTGAAGTCCAGATATCCACTGAAGCAAAAGATTTGATTTCTAGATTGCTATGTGATGTGGACCAAAGGTTGGGCTCAAGAGGAGTGGATGAAATAAAGGTAATATGTTCTTAAAACATATAGTTATGCTTATGGGCTATGGGCTTGTTTACCTTGTTTGAATATGCATGCAATAAGAGTGATAATCTTAATAGCAACAATGATTGAAGTGAAAGAGCTCATGCTGGATTGAAGATCGGACACTTATCGGACACTCTGATTCCAAGCAACTCAACAGATACAATTATCTATTACTAAACTAGGTAAAGTGTTGTTTTCCTTGACTAGGTGAGAGCTACCATCTTGACCCATGGGCCATACCTACAGAAGACAATATATAGACAAATAAACAATGAAGCAAGCATTCTAAATGTATAGCATTCTATATGGATGCTTATGACATGCATTTTGATGAGGCTTAGTCCTATCCTAGTGGGCTCAGTCCAGACTCCAAATATATATCATCTTTGTATTTTATCCTTTTTATTTTATATTTTGTGTTAGACTTACCTTATTGTAAATAATTTGTAGGTGAGTTGGTCAAAGATGATCACTCACCTAGCTTTGTATTTACATATTTAGGAGACTCTGTCAAAGATGATCACTCTCCCCCAGTTTTTATACTTCTATATATGCATAAATACAGTATAATATACAACATATACAATTACGTAAATCTCTGTTGTACTAGTATTCTTCCTTTCTTTCTATGTTAGTATTTGCAATGCTGTCTAACTCTGCTCATATGACATTTCTACTCAATGCCAGGGAATGCAATGTCCAAGACATTTGTGTTTTGTTTGATCATGCAGTGCCATAAGGGATAGTAAAGATGGTCAGATCAAATTTCCGTCAGGGGAGCATAGCTCACACACTCACTATGGTTAGTGGCATTGGATAATCATTCACATTATGGCTCATCTTTTGCCTCCATAACCCACGATCTTCATCGGCACACACTGACTTTACTTTGTTCCCTCTAATTGCCACATGTGTGAACAAGTGTAGCTAGGGAAGTGGGCCGGACCCACATCGTCAACACTTACTAGTTAAAAGCACAATCCCATCTCCCTTCTCGTTAATTAGATATTTCTTGCGGCCAAGGTCCTGACAACCCAGGTAATAATCAAGCTTGCACATACACTAAGTACATAAACAATTATTGCAATTAATTCCAATGTTATCTATTCAAGCAAACCATAGGCACCCTCCTTTGGTATATTTGGTAGTTTTCTAAATTTTATTTTTCAGGACTCCAGTTTATTCTCAATTGTTGACTTGTCACTATTTATGTAAAAGGGATGCTTCCTAGCTTAATTTATTCCTCTTTGAGAACTACGGAAAAATAGGAGTTTAGGAGATATTTATTTTTGATTAGGGTGATCTCATTGACTAGTTTGAATGTGAGATGGAAATTTAGTATTGGACAAGACAACTGAGTTTGGAATTCTTATCTGAGGTGGCGTTTTTGTTATTTCAAGTCAGGTTGGCCTCATGAGTTATTGATGGAATTCATGGTGATTACATGAGTTCTGTTTTTGATGGAGACATCGACCCCTTTCTTGCCATTGTTTAGTGACAGCATGGGCCATTTATGGCTGTTATCTAGCAGATTTGCAACAGTTTACATCGTTTATAACGTTCACCTAACAATAGTTGAATTTTGCACGAGCAGGTTGCCCAATTTTGGGTACTTGGAGAGCTATAAGAGAAGGTTGAATATCATTTTGCTTTTTCTTTTTTAAGTTATTATACTGAGCAGCTAGCCTCCTTTTTCTATCTTTTGTTTTTTCCACTGCTGCCTACAATCTGCAGTGTTTACTATTGCAGCCAGTCTTGTATTTTGTCTCCATGATGCACCGATTTTTTGACTAATAGAGTGATAGAGTTTGACAATGCACTTTCTTTACAGCTCTTTGAATCTGGTGTTTCAATAGTTTTGTGTTGTTTCAGTGGTGTGGGTAGCCCAAATGTCTTTACTTCGATATTTTTTGATAGCTTAAGGTGCAAGTCCATCTTTCTTTTTCTTTCATATTTAGCTGTCATGAATTGAAATTTCTCATATTATTTGATTCTAATTGTTCTCACATCTTGGCTTCTTGAACCGTTGGAATGGCCATGCTCGTGGTATCATCTACGAATTGCTAATAGGTAATGTGAAGGTCTTCGCTGTGCCACTGTAGTTTTGGAGGCCCCCAAGCCTTTGGTAGCAAGGAAGAAAAGGAAAGGGGAACATGGGGTCGCCTTGGCGAATGCCATGGGTTGGGGAGAATGTTCAGGAAGGTGATCTGTTAACAAGAATGGAGGAGAAAGTTGAGCATATGAGGGCTTTGATCCAAGAGACCGAATCATTAGTGCAACCGAAAGTTGAAACTTGAGAGGACTTGAAAAAGGTAGGAATAATTTAGCTTATTGAACACTTTCGAAAGGTCCAACTTGAGGAACATATTGGGCTTTTTAGTGAATTTTAGAGAGTGGATTACTTGTGCCACTATGATGTCATCTAGGATTTGTCTGCCTTCAACATAGTCGTTTGTTCGAGCGAGATTAGGAAGAGGAGAAGGGGCTTAAGCCGATAGGTAATAAATTTCGTAATCACCTTGTAGACCACATTGCAAACGGAAATGGGCCTAAATCCATAAATGTGTAACAAGGTTTGGTCTCCATAAGTATGAAACATATTCTTGTAAACTATAAAATGAAAATAAATTATTATTGGAGCATGGGTTTCATGCTCAAGTTCTTTTATTTTATAGGTCAAGCACCCATTTAGTGCTTCTAGGGTTTGTCCGAGGTCTAAGAGTCATTGTCATATATTGAAGACCCCATTGTGCACATTGTATTTGTAAAGAAAAATTATTTGTCTTTAAAGTGTCGAAATGCCCTCCAAGATCAAGTCGACCTAGAAGTTGTCAAGTCGGCCTAAGTGAAGAGCCACGTCTACCCCCTGAAGAAAGGCCTATATAAAGAGAGGAACTCGTCCTCCAAAAGACTCACTCAATCATCTCTCATTCTATTCGAAGAAGAAGTCGAAGGAGAGGACAAAGGAAGTCGAAATGTTTGGGCTAGCTCTCTCTCCCACGTGTAAGACGAAGCTAGGGTTTTTGCGCAAGGGTCATCTGTGGTTCGATCTTAAAAGGAAGAGAGGAAAGAATTCAAGCGAAGGTCACTTAGGGTATCTCTCTAGCCCTAAGTCTCAAGCAAAGGCAAGCGATGTGAAGAGGAAGGCTTTAAGAAGAAGATCGAAGTTTTCTAGTGTGGCAGCGGCAGTTGCCGGGGAGACAAATTTCGGATCTGTAGTAGGAGGTCGAAGTTCTTGCAGCAAGAGGCCGAGTTAGTGGTTGATCTTGATATTCGAGGGTATTTGTTTGAGTCACAAGGTCTTGGTATTCGAAAGTTGAAGGATCTATAAGATGAGAAGAGATTTAAAGGTTTTCTCTTCAAGAGGAGTTGTTTTGTCCTTGGCTTGCAACCTATGTACTGTGTCACTGTTCTTATTGTTTTGTTAGCTGTTTGATGTATCTCACATTATAATAATAAGGAACAAAGCTAATAAGAAAAAAGGTAACATGAACAATTATCAAGTTAAAGAGAATTAACATATTCATTGCCCTATTGAATGCTCAACATGGTATCAAAGCTAAGGTTGGCAAAGGGCATCATGAAGATCTCCTCTACAATGAAGAAGTTCATCAAGAAGTGTTCGAAGATATCAAGCCATCTCAGGGAAGGTATCAAGAAAGCATGGAGTCTCTCATCTTCTTCAAAGAAGGTATCAATCAAGGAAAAGAATGAAGGTCTCTTCTTGACTCTCTTCGGCACATTCCAAGATGAAAGACATTTGGGTAATTGATAGTGGCCCGTCAAGACACATGACTGGCCATTCCAAACAATTGAAGACCTTATCAAAAGGAAAACCCACCTATTCAGTGGAACTTGGAGATAAAAAGAGCTATCCTGTAATAAGTATTGGATCAACATCTATAAAGTTGGAGAATGGCAGCAACAACCGCCTCAACAACATTCTATTTGTTCTAGGTTTTGCATAAGAACTTAATTTCCATTTCAAGCTTAGAAGATAAGGGTGATAAAGTAGCTTTCATTGATGGAAGGGTTGTTGTATGGAGTAAAGACTCAAGTATAGAACAAGCTAAAGTCATTGGCATTTGAGAAGGAAGACTCTATAGGTTAATATCTCCTGTGGCCCAAGCCCTAGCTCAAATTGAAATTAGCCTGCGTGAACTTTGACATAGAAGATTTGGTCATCTACATTTCAAGATCCTTCCAACTCTAAGTTCCATGGTTGATGGAATACTTGAATTGAAGGAAGACCATGAAGGAGTGTGTAAGGGATGTGCATTGGGTAAGAATACCAAGAGACCATTTGGAAGTAGTGCTTCACGCTCAAAGGAAATCTTGGATCTCATTCACTTCGATGTATGAGGCCCTATGACTCCTAAATCACTTGGAGTTCATCTATATTATGTCACTTTTATAGATGATCATTCAAGAAAGCCCTGGGTTTACTTAATGAAAACCAAGGACGAAGTATTCACAAAATTTCAAGAATTCAAAGCTGAAGCGAAGAACTTTACAGAAAGAAGAATCAAGATACTAAGATCTAATAATGGAGGAAAATACACATCCAAAGAGATTATAACATTCGGTAAGGAGTTTGGGATTAAGGGGGCGTTGATAGTCCCATATAATCCTGAGCCAAATGGAGTTGCAGAACGGAAGAATAGATCCATTGAAGAAAGTGTAAAAGCATTACACAATTAGGATCTACCTAAGTTTCTGTGGGGAGAAGCCACGAAGACAACTGTTTACATTCAAAGTCGAAGTCCCCACAGATCCCTAGACAACAAAACTCTGGAGGAAGTGTTCATTGGAAAGAAGCCATCTGTAGATCATCTCTGGATCTTTGGGTGTCCTGTATATATCCATATATCGAAGGACAAAAGAAAGAAGCTTGATCCAACAGGCATGAAGGGAACATTTGTTGGTACAACAACTCATCGAAAGCCTATAGGCTCTACATAAAAGAAGGGCATCACATAGAAGTCAATTGTGATGTCATATTTGATGAAAGCATAGCCATTCAAGAAATCAAAGGAACTTTCTATAGATTTTGATGATGAAGAACTTCTGGTGTCTAAAGAAGAAATTGTCAAGGGAGAAGAAGAATCACACCATGAAGAAGAAGGTCCTAGTGAGCATGTTCGACCTGTGGCCATACCTGAAATAAGGAAAAGACCTAATTGGTTGAAATCTACACTACTTGATGCAGAAGGTCATGGGGAAGCGAAGGGATCATTTAGAGAAAGCAAGAAACCCAAGAGATATTCTGGGTATGCTGCATACATGACAAAACTAATAGAAGCAGAACCATCCACTTTTGAAGAGTTTGTAAATCACCAGGGATGGAAAGATGCCATGAATGAAGAGTACCAATCTCTAATGAAGAATGGAGTCTGGGAGATCGTACCTAGGCCCAAAGACAAATTTGTGGTAACTTCCAAGTGGATCTACAAGATCAAACATGCGGCAGATGGAAGTATAGATAAGTATAAGGAAAGGTTTGTGGATAGAGGCTTCTCTCAACTAGAAGACATCGACTACGAAGAGACATTTGCTCCAACAACAAGATATACAATGATTTGTTCATTAGTCTCTCCGGCAACATCGATGGGATGGAACATCCACCAAATGTATGTCAAAGACTGCTTTTCTGAATGGCACAATAGATGAAGAAGTCTATATAGAGCAACCCTTCGGATTCGAAGTTAAAGATAGGAAGACATATGTTTGCAGATTGAAGAAAGTATTATATGGCCTCAAGCAAGCACCAAGGGCATGGTATGCTAGAATGGATGCATACTCACAAAAAGTTCTGCTGATTTGAACCTTTATATCAAGGTTGTAGATGGAGAACCTATAATCATTCTTCTGTATGTAGATGATCTTCTCTCGACAAGTGTAGAAGGTCGAATTGAAGAATGCAAGAAGCAACTAGCAGCAGAGTTTGACATGAAGGATCTTGGGCTAATGCATTACTATTTGGGACTAAAAGTGTGGTAAGGACTTGATGAAGTTTATATGGGTCAAGGAAAGTACGTGATCAAGATGCTGAAGAGGTTTGACATGATGGACTGCAAACCTATGACCACTCCGATGATCAGAAACTTGAAGAGACTAAGGAGTTCCGAATCAAGCCTTGTCGATCCTTCCAAGTATAGACAAATTATTGGCTCACTGATGTACGTGGTAAATACTCGACCAAACATATGCTTTGTAGTAAATGTTCTCAGTCAATTCCAAGTGGAGCCGAAGCATGATCATTGGACAGTAGCAAAACATATTCAAAGCTATCTACGAGGAACCATCCACTACTGTCTGAAGTATGATAGAAGGAATGATGTCCAACTAATTGGATATACAGATTTTGACTGGGGAGGCCGTGAGTAAGATGGAAGGATCACTATAGGAGGATGTTTCAGTTTGGGATCCTCCATGGTCTTTGGATGAGCAGAAACTTGAAAGTAAGACATTGTGGTTTTTGAAGAGGGGTTTGCATGGACATTGGGTTCGTCAACGAGGATCTTGGAAGGTTGTGGGCTTCAGTTGGGGGATGGTTGCTTGGATCGATGATCCCTTGAAACAACCTTGTAATATTTGCAGGCCGTAGGCTCAAATTTTGGTGCGAGATTAGGGTTTTTTTGGGAGAGTTGCAGAGCAAAAAAGTGTATTACACACACACACACACACACACACACACACATATCTATATATATAGATATTTATATTTTTATATATCCTTGTCTAACAAAAACTCAATATGGATTCTTGACAATTTGATCCAGATCTTATCTAGAGGACATTGATATAGGGTCAAAATAGAGAAACCAATTACTCAAAGAAATGAATGACATTTACCAAAACCACTGACCCTTAAATATCTTTATGCATCCTCTTTACTTCTAAAAAAAACCCCATTCCAAACCATAGAAAAACACATGGAAATTGAGTCCATATCCTAAGATGGGAGCTCATTCTTTATGCAGTCAATAACTTATTCTCCTATTATTGAATCTTCTTCTCTAACCTGCCAATCAGTAAGTTCACCATCTGCTTCTGACTTGCTCAACTGTCGTGTCTTCTTTCAATATCATCTTTATCAAAGTGCTTCTCTTCTTAACTACCTCTTTTCCTTTTTAGATTTTCGGTCCTTGACAGGCCGTGATGCCACCTTATCTCTTTTGACCCTGAAAGTGCATCCAACTCTAAACTATTTCCCATATAACTTGACACCCAAAAGTGATTAGGAAACGTCCTTTTGACTTTGAGAAAATTTACCACTTACATATTTTGGTGACTGGAAAGGAGCTAAAGATCCATCCTGCTGAAGAATTCAAAGTTTGCTGCACATACACATACCCTATACTGTTGCACCCATTGGTTAAATCTTGAAATGGCCGTAGAGCCATTGATTCCTTCACAAATGAAGGAAAACCCAACTCAAGTGAGTAATTTTGATCATTTGATTTTAAATTAGGGTGAGGATGCCCAAATGTGTTCTCGTTACCTTGGAGTAATAGTGGATTAATGGTGAAGCCTTTGCTAGCCACAAAAGGATCACTTGAAGCACTGATTTTCTGACAAGATTCAACTCACCCGATAGGATGATTTGACAAGCCTGAATCTGCCAAATCATTTGCCATAGAATGCATTGACCCTAAAGTCTTGTGAACAGAAAAAGAGTTGGACTTTGTCCATCAATGTTCCTTAGAATAAAGATATTCTGCTTGGGGAAAATGTAGACAAACTTTGTCTCTCATCTCACATATTCTCCAAGGAATCAAGGAGGTCCTCATATCTATATGTCTTTGAGCCCATAATCTTTTACTAAAGGCAAACTCAGAGTGAAGTCATGAGACGTTGAGTCATCCTTCTTGCAATGATCTCCAAAATTGTGCTGACAAGAAAACCTAGGTCATTCACCCTATATAGGTTTAGTCCTATGAGGAAAACGAGACTCATTTTACCCCCAAGTTGTATCCACCAGTCAAACAATAATACATGGATTGACAAAGCTTGCTGGACTCCTGAGGCAACTCTAGGTTGAGGTAGGGGAAATCACAGAACCATGTGGCGCCATTAAACATTGGTCAATGAATACCTTGGGTTGCACCCATGCTGAACTGTGCCGCAGTGGCTAATCCCTTGACCATTCTGGCTTCAATCCACAAGGCAAAGGTTGGAAAATCAGATGTTGAATATTCAATTGTGAAAAGGCCACTGTTAGTGGATTTGAATGTTAGATGGCGCAGCACCTCATTGATCAACTTTGTGGGCACTTGATAGATGTTAAGAAAATTATCGTATCTACTCTTTGTATATATTTTCTGTTGTAAAAACATTTTGATCCCAAAAAACAGATAAGAACTCTCATAAATATGTATTTTCTAATTGTAACATCAGGAGATTTGGTCAAATACGATTTCCCTTCACTTTTCTAATAAACTGCTTAATACAATAGAGTATACACATGTATAATTTGACAATCTCTTCTTATCCTTGCATACTTGCAAGTTGCTCCTTGTTTACTTGTATGTGAGTATTTTGTATGTTGTTACTGTATTCATATTAATTGGTATCAGAGTGGAAAATTGGGTACAAATTCCTCTTAACATCAAGAAATTGATGAGGGTTAGTCCCTTGTTCCTATTGGAATCAAGTCTAATTATGTATTATGTTTGCATTTTATATTCTTTGTGCTTGATATATTTTATTTCATTATGTGTTTGTATATATTTCTTAGGTGGCTTGGTCAAAGATGCTAACTCTTCCTTGATCTTTTTTTTTTCCTCCTTGTATGTGAGTTTTTCAATGTATCTTTTTAGAAGAGCGACAACTTTGTAATTGGTCTCAACCATGAAGTTGCTACACAATAAAATATCAGCTTAGTAGTATGATTATGACTAACCTGGTATGGTAAGATATTGAAAAGCCCCAATTACGAAAATGGCAGTGACTTTTATTGTTCAGGAGTGACATATTGCAACTATTATTGTGCATTAATTATGGGAGAGATTGCTTGATTCAAGATGAGAAAAGTGGCTGCTGGCTTTCCTGTTTATATGTCTATTCCCCTTGTCCTCTAGGTTAGCCTGATCATAAATAAGGCAGCTTGCTATTAATTGCAATGCAACAAGTTGACCTTGCCATAAATACATGTACGGTAGCATGCATAAGTATGGACTGACAACCTTGTATTGGATCATAATTTAATAATCTATTTTTTGCTTCACTTTAGTTATGAAAATATATTTTCTTTTCTTGGCATTTAGACTGGTCTCTGCATTTTTTTGTCTTGTTCGTTCCATTATCATTCTGCGGATGGTTGTAACATTTTATGTGGCTACATTTATATTGTAATTTTGATGACCATGGCTCACCATACTACATAGTTAACCTGTGGTTCTTCTGTTGTCCTGCTAAATCATGATTGATAGGCAAACCTAGTTTATGTTATTAAACATAATTATTCACATGGGCATTCCTTATTGGTTTCCGTGTACAAGTACTTGGAAATGGATGCATTACTATGTTGTAGAGAAAGTGGACACCTTACAGAATATCCTAAAACAGCTCATAAGTCACAACTACTACCAATGCTAGTTTTTGCTTAAAGATAACTACTTTAACAACCAAAATCATTTAGTTATCAACCAAGATTTTTGTGGCTGAGATCATTTCAGCCCTCAAGGGTCACAAGTATATCGATCTTAAGCATTGTGGAACGACATTAGAGGATAAGAAACAGCCCAATAATCTGTTCATCTGTTCAATATCTCTCTGCTGGCATGGATCAACATGCAATATAACCTTAGGGATTTGACAAGTGGTGTGCACTGAATATAACATCTTGATGTATATTATATTATTATTATGGTGTTGGAACTTGGTACTAGCAGTAATTTGATTGGAATAAATTGTTGTAACATTTGCCTAGTACAAACATATGAACTGTATGATTAGTATAGGCTATCCGTTTTAATTAATTTAAGTCTACAATGGGTTTCCCAAACCAAACTAGCTATTGGAATATGTTTATGATGATAATTTAGACTGACTTTAGCTTTCTCTTGTGTTGTACCCCAGGCACACCCATGGTTTAGAGGAATTCAGTGGGACAAATTGTATGAGATGGAAGCTGCATTCAAACCTGTTGTCAATGGGGAGTTAGATACCCAAAACTTCGAGAAATATGATGAGGTAAGGTCAAGTTGGTTTTTTTTTCTTTTTAATATTTCATATTTTACTTCAAAATCAAATCAATACTTCATAGAACAGAAAATTTAGATCACATGACAACAAGAGTGTTTTTTTAATGTTTATTAAACTGCTACATTTTCTATCATGTTTAACTAGGTTAGCCTGATATCTATTTTTTCATCGATTGTTCAATTATAGTTCATGGATGTGGATACAAAAGAATATTTTGCTATATGTTTACTACACACGCCCAAGCAATGCAATATTTTGGGGGGTTGTTAATCTTGTCGTCTTTGTTAAAAAGTGTTGTATTTCAAAATGGATCACTAATAAGATAAGATAGTTTTATTATTGTCCAACAATGACCACAAAAGTAGGTCAATGGGACTGAAGGATATATCCAATATGAGGACAATGTGGGAGTGCAAACGCAACACCTAGAAAATGCCAAAGCTAAAACTAGGATAAAATGAAGTAAAGAAGGATACAACAATAGGACAACCTCAAGAACATGTATATAACCAGATCAAAGGCCCCTAGTGATTTGTAAGACTAAGTGAATAAGTCCAGTGCTGGAGGATGATGATGTCAAGAACAATGTTACACGAAGCAGGGACGTTTTTTGGAAGCAGATACACAAGAGTGTCATTTGCTAAAAATCTAGGAAGCGAAGTGTCTCGGAAGTGTCTACTATATATATTTTTTTATTTTTTGCATTTATATTGAAAAAAATTCCAAAATTCCAAATTAGTTGTAGAAGATATGAAGACATGCATATTTGTACATAAATCACGATAGATATGGCATCCATTGTACATCAATGATCAATTATTTTAAGCATCAACCATCTAGATGCATCAACCATCTAGAATCTTGATTCTTCTCCTCTTGTGTTGCCTTTGCTTCTACCTTGATTGTCTAGGGATATTAGTCAACATTGCCCAATTTTGATCAAACTACCTAATCCAACCATTAAAATATAGTGGAAAAAGCTTGACATGCTTGATCAATGATAAAGGAGTTTAACAATTAACACCACCAACACTAGGGTACATGAGCACATATTTCATCATCACGGTCGGTTCTGCACAATTCTTTCTTGGTTTTGTTGCATTCCGATGATTCTCATAAAACAGGGTTATTATCAAGTAAATTTTAATTATATACGCTAAAAGTGTGATTTGGAGCAGATTATTTGGAGAACCACCTTAGTGTAATAGCTTGGTGGAACCAGGCTGCATAGATCTATAGGATGGAATGGTGAAAAGTGACTTTCAATGACCGGAGAAAGCATGGAGGCAGATTATTCATTCTCTGCGACTAAAAATGACTTTAATTAGTCACTTTATTAAATAAAAGAGGGGAAAGTGCTAAATTGGGGAAAAAGACCAAAAGGGGAAAAGTGACTTAAAATAAAATAAGTGTCCCTTAAATAAAATAAAAGGGGGACTCTTCTAGGATAGAAATAAAATAATAACATAAAAGTGCTTCTAGAAGGTTGGAGAGAGATCCATACTCTTTAAGAGAGGGGTGAGCAAGTCATTGGAGAAATCTTGGATTTGGTATATTTTCTTGGGAAGTTCTGAGAACTTGGTTTTCAGGCCTAGAGAGCCTAGGACGAAAGCCTTTGGGTTTCTTGGTGTGTGGAGGAAACCCCAACTCACTGCTGTGGAGATTTCATTCAGAATTCTCATAGAGCTTCATTGACATCAGTTGTTGAGCAGATCTGTGGATTGGAGTGGGGATCACCCAGATCTCCAATTTGGATTTCATTTCCAGTTGCAGTTTCAGGAGGCCAAAGCAGTATTGCAGCAGAAATTCTTGGAGGTCGTATTGTTTAATTTGGAGTGGGTTTTCAGCTATTATCAACCATTTAAATATCTTGCTGGTGTTTTCACAGTTTCCATGTAATATCATATTCCAGTTAATATAATAAGACTGAGTTTTGCTGATTTGCTGCTATTTCTTGTGTGTATTTTGTTTTGCCGCATTTCTGGGTTTCACATTGCAAAATTGATTTATTGTTTATGGGGTTTTCTTGCTCAATTTTTGCAAAAGTTCCATGGTATTATTCAAGTCTCTTGCAAATTTACTTGCATAAATTTTCTGAAGAATTCTGAAGGGAAGATTTACTGAAATTTCTAGAAAATAATTAAAAAGATTATCACAATACCCCTAGCGTCCGAGGCTGAAGGAAAGAAGCTCTTGATTAGTCTCTGGCTTTTCCACTGGAGCTAGGGACCATATTTTTGTTTGATGTAGATAATTTATTTTTAATATATAAATCTCATATCTTTCATATATATTTTTTCCAAATAATTAATTCTAATGGTCATTGTTTCTTATATTTAAAGTAAATTCTATATTCCTATATTGATCTTCTTTACAAATGTTAAATAGATATATCTTGTTTTCTTTGTCTGGGAAAAAAAAATCTTAGTTTCTATTCAGAGATTGAAAGGAAATTACATGTTACATATGCTTCCAGCATTCATGTATTTCCTGTTAAGACTTGGAGCATAACTACTCTTGATATATCACTGGCATCCTCTATAATTTCAAAAAGGGAATAGAAATCTTAACTGTCTTATCTGGACTTGAAACAACATAGTAAGTCTCATCTGGCTCTAAAACTGTAAGAATTTATTTACACCATTACGTATTAAACAATTAGAGAAATTCTCCTTTTAATGACAGCCCTGTCTAACAACCTTAAACACAATTAGAACCAGTGAAAGATGGAATGGGACCAATCAAGGGTCATAGTTAGAGCACATTACTGCTGGTACCGGTTCTCCAACCTTGGCTTCAATTGTCACCCGCATTCCCTGCTCTACCTGCAAACTGTATTTGGAAAGAGAATCCACTACTGTCACCTGTGTGTTGTTTTTGCTACACATTGTATATGTGACTTATGTAAAGACATCTTCTGCTGTTTTCAGCCGATTGTAGATCTGAGCAAGTACTAGGTTTTCCGTCCTCAAAAGTCCCATCTTCCGGTTTCTTGTTTTTTTGTAGCTTTTCAACATTGTATTCTTCAGCTTTGAACAACAATTTCAGGGTCATTGGCTTAGTATAGTTATTTGGACCTGAGCACAATCCAGTCTTGACTTTAATGAAATGGGTTTCAGATAGATGCAGTACCCCTATAGTGCCACTGGGATGGATCCCCTTGCTTGGCATCATCAAAATATCCCCAAGAATCAGCGTTGCCAATTGGCACCTCTGATATATGCCTTATATTTTTGACCTCTACCGAGATTCTCCGAAAATCGAGAAGAGAAGATCCAGATTAGATATATATGACACTAAATCGAAGCCCATACCAGGAAATCAGCTTTTATGAGAAGAATGAGACCAGAAAAAGATAGAGGGAGATGAACGGAAGGAAACAACAAATGTTCTAGAACAAGGAATAGGTATTAGATCAGATGTTCAGAACAAAAAAGTAGAAGATCAACAAACTGGTAAAGTAGACTGCCAAAAAAATTAATCTAATCTGAGTTGAACATTGAAATGTAGGAATCTGATGGTAATTATATCTAGCAGAGTTTAGCTGAACCGCCCAGGCAGTAGCCAAAGGCCAAGCCCAAAGTAATTTAAGTCTCTTACATCAAACCAATTCTTTAAAGAGTCTTCTACTGCATTCCCTTGCCATAAGTCCTTACCTCCTGTCATAACCTCAATCTCTGACCAGACCATTCTTGTAAAAGGGCATTACAAAAGATGAAGAATGGTCTCCTGATCCTATTTCCAGAGTGCAAATTTACCGGGTCTTTGCCTACTCCTTTGCAGTGCTTTGTAATTCAGAACCTTATCATTCAATGCTAGCCATATAAAGGTGTAGACATGTTTTCATTGGGGTCCTAATCTTCCATTGGTTTCCACCACCAGATGGGATTCCCTTGTTTGTTTTTTGCAAACATTGCCCTGTAACCAGTTTTGAGTGTACATTCCTAAAATTGGGTTTTTAGGGCACATCAGTCATCATCCTCCTCTCTAACCCTGACCAGACTTCTGATCATGGTTTTGTCACAATAGATCAAGGGTGGTGCAAAAGATCAAACAAGTTGCCAAGCTGTTCAGAATTCGTTGGCCTGCCCTGGAAGGGCAGCTGTCTGTAAAGAGCAGCCTTGCAAGTAATATGGGAGGGGTGATACTGACTACACATATGATAAACCGAGTTCTAGACTGGAATTCTATGATTTGGAAGTTAGTTTTTTTTATTGTGTTATACAGAGATTGTTTGTACTGAATTCTTGTGCATGCATCGCTATTAGTTGGATTCTTTTGGATACTGACAGTTCGTGATCAGATCCAATATACAATATCCCATTTTTTGAGATTTTGAATGATCCATATTCTTTTATTAGTGCAACAGATCCTATATTTAATAAAATAAAGAGCAGGTAGATATTGCAATAATTCAACTGTGGTCTTGTTGAATACCTAGTGTTTACATTTTGTATATAGTTGCGATTTGTTCCCATGATGAGGAATTTTTAGATGGGGTTGAATTGTCCTATAGAAAATCAGTATCATCAAAATGTCAAAGGCTTGTATGATGATTTAGCATCTGCTCTATCTTTTTTGTTTTCATAGGTCGAGCCTCCGCAGCTGGTGCCATCAAGATCTGGACCTTGGCGTAAGGTAATTTGTTTCCTTGCATTCATGGCCTTTGAGCAAATGTATTTTGTGTTCAGTATGTCATAGAAGATTTTCAATAACTTGTGTAGATGAAACAGTTTGGATTCTGGCATGTTATTAATAGTGACAAGTGTGTAGGTCAATTTTCTCATAGTCATGTCCATGTTACTCATATTATGACAACTAATAGCTAATAGAGGATATGATAGTTGGGTGTTAAAGCATAGCACCACATGATCTTTTCGCTCTAGAAGGATGTTATAAACTTGACATATGCTAGAAGTAGATGAGCAGGGGATTGATCAAAAGGTGGTTCAAAGTTCAATAGCTCCACCCATGTTATATCTTAAAGAAAGAATAATCTTCGTTTCTAAAAGATATGCAATTGCCAAAGTCTACTCGGTTAGAATTAGTTGATGGAAATTTCATTTGACCTAGAGACATTGAAAATGTTGATTTTTCTGTGAACTGTGGCAAGCATTAAAATATACAGAATACTATATATATATATATATATATATATATATATATATATATATATAAACTAACAAGAACTTCAAATAATCACATTGCTACATAAATATGAAACAAACATTGATATATAAGATTCCAAATGATATAACAAATATTCATTGTCGATATCAACTCTCAATAGTTGTCCATTCAAGACTCAAAACTATATAGAAAATTACATCAAATGTATAATAAATGTATCTCATAATCATGACTCACATACAATGATTTCTCTAGCAGCTAGCTACCAACTCCCTTTGCTCTTTCTATGGGAAAAGATAATGGCTTATCCTCTCATAGAGGAAGGCATGTGGCTGGAGATAGATGGGCATTGGTGGGTTTCCCACTCATTGTAGAAAGTTGTGCTGAGGTTTTCACATTAATCTCCTCACTCTTAGTCTTCATTCTCTCTTTCCACCTACTCATCCTCATGTAATCTCTTAGATGCCCCTTCCACAATATGGTATTTTGTTTCTACCGTCCTCCATGCAAATTTTAATATAAAATAGATATATTCATGGATGAAGGGGTAATGTTGTGTGGCCTCAAAGCAATGATTGGGGATTAACCCTCTTGGGTGGCCCCATCCTTGGGCATCTAAATGATGGCCTCGTCAGGGTGGGGGGCATCATCCATAATCTCCACCCACAGAAATTATAATTATGATTTATGTTCTCGAGGCATGCTTTATGATGTTCTTGGGAAGTATCAGAAAAGGTACAAAGGAGGTGTTTCCTAGTGCCTTTTGTTAAGCCTAGGAAAACAAGTGAACCCACCTTTTTAGTGTAACTTTTTGAGATAATTAAAGTCATGTGACTTTTTAGTCACTTCATGAGGTCTAAAAGTACATTGTACTTTTATAATATTAAAGTGACTATATATTCTTAAAGTGGCTTTTCTAGGCAAAAGGTACATGGTACAAGGCGTTATTAAAGTGACTAGAGGGGGTCATTAATGATGGGGGGTCAATGTGAGAAAATCTCCACCCTCAATTAAGAGAAGCTGAGATCTAATCTCAGCCCTTGTTCTTAGGGATAGGTCTTCTCATCCTTATGGAGACTAACATGGGGAAAATGCAAATATTCTTCATGTGTAGATATGTAGAGGAGAAGCTGAAGGAGAAGGCTGAGATAGAAAGCACTTGCAGGTAGGAGAGACTGTACAACAACACGCAAACCGAGAAGGTACATGAGGGACAGCAACTCAAATTGTGGAGAAGACTCAACATGAATTTCGAGCGAGTCGGGCTGCATTTATTGCTAGTCTGATAGTGCAAATTTTGAGGAGGAAATTGCCAGACTGAGGCATGAATTTTGAGGGCAGAAATGAAATCTGAGATGTGAATTTTGATAGCATATAAGTATGACTGTTAGCATGAAATTTGAGGGACAAAAGTGCTGAATATTGGTGCAGAATTCGAGGTAGAGAAGTCTAGACAATGGCACGAATTTGAAGGGCAGAAGTGTTGAACAATGGCATGAAATTTGAGGCATAGAAGTCTGGATAGTGGCACAAATTTCAAGAGTAGAGGTGTTGGACTGCGACACAAATTTCTAGATAGCAGCATGGTTTTCAAGGGGCTGGCCTGAATTTCTAGGAGGGAGATAAGTACCCCTGTTATGTAATTAATGCTGTAAATTTCTCTGAGAAAAAGAAAATAAAAATACTTTTCCTACTAGTTTTCCCTTTGGGGTTTTTCAAGGGTTTGATTGACCAAATATCAGTGTCTAAATTTGTTCATGCTTGTGAAATTTTGTCAGCTGATTTGTGAAAAGTAGTGGTAGCTTCTAGTGTTTTAATTGCATTTATATATAAGTTTAAATCTCAAGAATGAACAATGAGGTTTGGGCATTAAACTTGATGTGCAAAACAACTGGAAACCGGGTGGGGCTTACATGACACAAATTTTCTACATGGTATTAGAGTTGCAGTGGGAGAGGCTTTCCTTGATGACCAGTTGGTCAGGACAACATTGAGTGGTTTTCCCAAGAAGCGGGATGGATTTATTAATGGCATTGTGGCTAGAGAGCACCTTCCGGATTAGAGGAGGATGTGGGATGATTTCATCTAGGAGGAGACCAGGGGGAGTGCCAAGAGTAGCAGCCATCATGGTGGTGTTGATGAGGAGGAGATTGTTGCCCTCGCAGCGAAGGGTAAGAAGAAACCCAAGAAGGGGTCCACTATTGGGACCAAGCAACAGAGAGGGAAATAGAGAGTACAAGAGAAGGACATGAGCAAAGTGAGATGCTTTGCTTGTCAGAAGACGGGTCACTACGCATTTCAGTGATGTTATCGTTCTATATTTTTGAGGTTGAGGGCGTAAATATATTGGACAAAATCAAACCACTTTTGAAGCTGGGATCTAGCCCTGCCAACTTCTTAGCTTGCTTTTTAAGTTGATTTTAGGCTAGTTATGATTATGCTTGGTTGTTTGTTTGAATTTGTTTGATTTGTTGGTTGGTTGATCTGATCAAATTACTTTCCTTCATTGGGCTATGGAGTCAAATTAAGTTGGATGCTGCACCAAATGTATAAAAGAGTAATCATAGGGCAAGCTAGTTACAGTTATTGGATCTTTTAAATTGAATTATGGAATGGAGAAATCAGACTTCAGAAGAAAACATGCAGATTGTAAAAGCAGTCCAAATAAGGTGTTCAATAACATATCTTATTTTTCACATCTCTTGTTTTACAATTAGATTTCAGATGATAAACATACAGAGAATAATAGTGGAAACAATAGTTACAACAAGAAAAACATCACCAGTAAATCGCAACGCAAGAATCTTGTGAAAATCCTTTTTATTAATGGTGCTCCAGCGATGTGGAAAAAGTACAGTGCTTGATAAAAAGAGTTACGATGATCAGGAACTGACCCTCAATACTTCAACTGAATGAAGTATTTAAACATAATTTACAAAAAAGATTACAATTAATGCCTCATTGACATGGCATTCTATTATTAACTTCAAAGTTCAAACTAACATAAATGAAATAATGTGACCAAAAGAGGTGAATTTGGCGAAGTGATTTGGACATCTGGCACTGCTTTGGTGGAGAACAGTGGTTGAGTGGCTACTTATTTGGTTGTTGCGCTGGTGAAGTTGGCCCTTTCTTTAGTCTTGGAATTCACACAGTTTATGCCATTGCTCCTTATCTGGAATGGTAATTTTTGTTACTTTGCGGTAGATCTCATATACCTCGGTATACCGAGCGAATGTGGGTTTTACTACAAAAATGTGCTTTATCTCATGCTGGATGAAACTCATATTGTTGATAGCTTCGTAAAAAGCTCTCCCTGTCATAGCACCTTTAATATGGGAAGATTTGGTAGTATCCTTTGCAATGTATTTCAGCTTCTTCATATAGTCTTCCTTGGTCATCAACTTGTCATTGATTACAAATAAACAAGGCAGGCCCTTCTTATTCAATGCTTCTATTCTGGTGAGAACCCTATTAATTGCTACCTCCAAAGTATGACATTTCTCCGTCAACTACACAATCAAATTCTTCTTTGTCAGAACTTTCTTTACTTCTAAGATTGTTTATGTTCTGTCATCTACTACCAAATCATCCAATTCATATTTGTTTTTAGAGTTGAGAAATTTGATAATGTGGTTGGCTGTGGTAGGCATTTCTCCCAATTTAGTGTTTTGATAGTGGAAATGGCCTGCTTTGCTTTCTCCATCAACTCTTTCTGCTCAAATATAATCTGGATACAAGGCCAAATTTCATCCATTGCTTCAATAATATAGTTCCAAATAATTTCTTTAACTTGGGCTAGTGTGTGGATAATTTCTTTAACTTTGGCCAGTATTTGCTTTTGAGTTCTCTATAGCTCTGTTGCATGAAAAGTTTTAGTCTTTGTCTTCTGGTCTTGTAGAAGATTGACTTCATCTTGCAATCTTTTGATTTCTTCAGTTTGGAGCGACATGTTCTGTATTGCATTTGCTAACTGATCTGCAGCAACCCCTGTGTTTGTTGTTGTAGAAGATGTCGTTGTAGGAATGGCTATGATAGGCAATGCTTCCAAAGGGACAATAGCCATTTTGGTAGCCTGCTCTTTTTCTTTGATTATCTTTTCCATCTCTGTCTCCATTTGCTTCAACTATGCACTCTGCTCCATGATGAGGTTCTGTGACTCTATTTCTTCAATGTCTTTGGCCAGAGGATCTTCTGTGGCTGGTAATTTCATCTACTTTCTTGATGCTGCTATGTTTGTATTCTTTTTCCTTACGAGCTCTACTGCAGCATTGATATTTGTAGGATCATAACCTATTTTGATCACCAAGTCCTCCAAAGCTTTGATCCTTGTGTCTTTGGCAAGTGCAGAGACCTTCTCCATCTTCAATTGTGATTGAACATTGGCTAATGTAACTTGCAATTTAGACAAACTCATATAAGTGTTAGTGAGAGTGGATGAAATCATTTGTCCAGTCTGCTTGTGCATCTCCATTTGGTTATTGGGATGTATGTCTTTCACATCAAATTCAAATGATGTCTTCTTGTAATCTGATGCTGTCTTAGGTTGTGGGATATGTGCTTGAAGGAAGGCCATTTGCATTTTTTCCTTTTTTGAATCAAAGGCTGACAGCAACGTGCTTTGAGAGTTGGAAGTCTGCTTCCAGAACTGATTGTATGAATTGATCTTCAAGGCCTCAATTCTTACTTTGATCTCCTTGAAAATATCAAACATGTGCTGGTCTTCCCAACCTGCTATTGATCTTGTGAAGCTGTGGAGGTAGTAGGAGAAAGTGTAGTCTGATCACCCACTAATGAGGAAACAAGTGGCTCCTTAGTGGTGATAATATCCTCTTGCTCTGAATCCTTGTTTAGGCTTAGTTTGAAATGTAGCTTGGCCTTCTTTCTATACATGATTTTGAAGCCTTCACTAGAAATCTCAGTCACTGAAGTTGACTCTTCTTCTCTGTTTCTCTTTGCTGTTTTCTCCTTTGTGATGGGAGTCTGTATTGTTGAATTGGACACCCACTGCCCCTCTGCCTCTTGTAGAGTGTTCTCAGTCCATTCTAGCTGGTTTTTATACTTTTCAATCTTTGGTCTGGTTGTGTGAAAATAAGAAATAGACTTGTTCTCTACCCTTAACTTAGAGATGAACCCTAATGGATC
This sequence comes from Pinus taeda, assembly GCA_000404065.3. Classification (NCBI taxonomy): domain Eukaryota; kingdom Viridiplantae; phylum Streptophyta; class Pinopsida; order Pinales; family Pinaceae; genus Pinus; species Pinus taeda. The sequence goes on along the minus strand of APFE031355001.1, from coordinate 93,199 downwards.
ATATGACCAGGTGAAACTAAAGTTGAACTGCATCTCTTTTAGTAATTTGTTTGCTTCTTCCCCTGCTGCCCTACTCTTGCAAATGAAAGGCCCTATTTGATTTTTGATTTTGAATTGGGATTTCTTCTTGGCAGCTACAAAGTGAATCTCATCCATATTGAGCATCTGCTTAACGTATTGAAAGGCAAAATTCCTGATTGGGAGGAATTTTTGTTGTTTGTAAGGGGCAAGCTCACACCCAAATAACCTTAACTCTGTATAATTATGGTAAATGTAACAATGTCCTGTCTGAACTTAATTGATTTCCTCACTGATTCTTGGTTTTGTCTTGCTGCTTAGGACACTGAGTGTTGGATGTACAAACATCTCTATGAATTGTTTGTATGAATATTCCTTTTGTTCCTTCATCACCAGTGTAGTCAAGTAGATAACTGGTTTCCGATTCCCTTCTTCATCCAACTTTTGTAAGGCAAGCTTGAGGTTGTCTCCTTGAAAATATAAAAACATATAAACTAACACAAAAGCATATTTGAATACTTCCTCTGTTTGGAATTTGATAAAATGCTCATGAATAGAATTTGCAAGAAATTGGCTAAAGTTAAACAAGATGGAAGGCTTGCAATCTGCAGAGAAAATGGAAGGAAATCCTATAATTGCCTCATCTACCCACTGATCTGAGTAATAGCCAAGGAGGTAGGAGATGATTGTGATAATTTGCTTGGCTCTCCCAGGGAAAATGGAGTATGGATAGGGAGGATTTTTCTTGGATAATCGACGTCTTCAATCAAGAAAAGCTCAAGGGTTTTGGCTCTTCTAGCAAAGTCCAGCTTCTGATATAATTCAACAAGTGCTTCATGGGAAAAAGGAGTGGCATTCTTTGCTGTATGAGCTTGCATCATTTGGTCTATAGCTTGGGCAGTGATGGTGAATAGAATTTCACCAGTGGGGCAATAATAGCTCTTTGGCTAGGCAAATAACATGCATGACATTTCTTGACAAATTCAGGGGTGTTGTGGGTACGGGGAAAGGTATAGTGGGGAAAATTGGATTCCCACAGTTGAATATCATCAGATTTATCTATAAACTTGTCTTCAAGCCAACAATACATCTTAAACAGATCAAATTCACAGAGGGTTTCATGAATTTTATAGTCTCTGCCTGCCAAAGGGATGTGGTGAAAATCAATGGGAGGGTGGATCAGAGGACTCACAGGTTCCTCTAGTCCCTTGTCTTTAGGAGGCATGATTGGCTAAATTGAGAATCACTAGTAAAATCTGGATGGTACAGGCTTAGAGTGTGCAGAGAAGACTTGGGATTTGCAGACAGGAAACAAAGGTACAGTCCTGAAATTGAGTTAGCAGGCAATGCCCCCAGTCGGGTGAAATTTTTGCAGTTTGGATTGGCACACCTGTAACAGAGCAATAGTGGTGTATAAGATCAGTAACCAGTGAATGGGTGAAAGGAGGGTTTATATAGTTTTCTGGCTTTCTCGTTGATGGTGGTGCGGGTCCGTTGGATTAATGGTTAAGCCATTTAATTGCTTAAATGATTAATTTTGGAGGGAACGAAGGTGATTGGCGGAGCAACGGGCGGATGACGTGGCGAAGGGTGACTGGCGGGAGCACAATGGATAGGGCGGTGGTTTTACTTGGCGGAGAAACCACTTTTTGGAGGGGGGAGGCGGTTAATGGTTTTTGCCAGGGGGTGCGAAACCATGTGGTGGTGACACGTTGTAGTGGGCGCGGGTTTGAAAATCGCCCATTTCGGACCCCCCCGACGGTAAAGTTCAGATGGTGAGGGGGGGGGGGGGGCTGAAACATAAGATGGGCTGTTGGATGCGATGAGGTGGGCATGATTGATGGGAAAGGTGGCGGGGTGTTAAGGTGATGTGTCGAGGCGTGCGGTGGGGGTAGAGAAAAATGAATTTAATGCATAGTGGGGGAATGATTGGAGTGTAGTGGGATAGGCAGATGGATGAAAAATATGAGCGGAGGGGTGAAGCTGGGGTATTGAAACTTAGGAATAGGGGATTAATATACCAAATGTTATTCGATATATTAAATTTTAGAGCCAAACTTTAATCCTTCGCCTTTTTCTTCTGCGCATGAAAATAATATTTAACATTTGACTTAGGATAAAATCTTGATGCTTTTCCTCTAACCACCATAGTGTTTCTACCTACCCTTTTGCATTTCAATTCTTTTTCTAAGCTAACATTTTCTCTTCTTGCTTTGTAGGGTGCACTTAAATTAGCACACCCAAATCATTTTTCTTTCATGAAAATCTACGTTACCCTATCACTTATTTTGCCATTGATTCAGATTAAACTATTGAATCAATTTTATTTCTAACTAGCTACTGATTTACCAAGATTAAACTGTTTGGTAAACCTTTATTCACTAACCTATTTAACATAAATTTAAATATGTTCAGTCATGATTAAACTGTATGACCTGAACAGAATTTTAGTCATTGTGGCATTCAAAAACAATTTGCACACAACCTTATTTGATAATGAATTAAAAGAACTAACTTATCAGTAGTGGCATTTAGACTTGCAACACTTTCAATATTATTTTCTATTTTTCCTTTTGTGGGGTTCTTATTTCCCTTTTTCTTTCTTATTTATTTTTTAGCATACCCTCTTTTGATTTTCTTTTTCATATCTTTTGGAAATCATTTGAATATTGAAATTATGTACAATATGAAGTCACAAATACAAAATACTCAATCACCTTGAGATCCTATATAGGACCTTAACAAGTCCCCCAATAAGAAGTGGAAGAAGAAAGGTGTTGTGATATCAACTGAGGTGGATGAGTTTTCCACCAGATTTGATACGAAGTTTTCTTTAGTGGTGAATCTTGCCACTCGTGTTACATCTCCTAGTGTCTAGTATGTAGACAGTGGAGCTTCTCTCCATATGAAATGAGTCAGAGAGCACTTTACAGGTCTTACATAGACTGGTATAGATTTGGAGGTGGTGCTTGAAGAAGATTCTGTTATCAAAGTAGTAGGTGTAGGGATTGTATCCTTTTAGAGGGAGTCACAACCTCTCTTGAAAGTGACGGAGGTCCTATATGTTACTACGCTGAAAAAGAATCTGATTCCAGTTTCCAATATTGAGGACAGGGGATTTATGGTGGTGTTCCCAGATGGATAGTTACTCATGTATCCCAAGGGATCTAGTATCACTTCTGCAAGAGTGATTGGAGTTCGCCATGGGAGACTCTACAGGTTCATGTTTCAACTTACTAGAGCCTTAGTGTTAACAACCAACAACAGTTATTTGTGCGAGTTATGGCACAAAAGGATGGCCCACTTGCACCATGGAGCATTTAGGGTATTGAGGGAAATAGTTACAAGTTTACCAGATTTCAGTACTGAGCATCATGATGTGTGCTTTGGGAAAGTACACTATGAATCCTTTCTTGAGTAGCGACAACAGGGTAGTGGGTATTCTTGATTTGATTCATTCTATTGTATGTGGTCCCATGTCTTCTGTCTCCTTGAGTGGATTTTCTTATTATGTTGCTTTCCTTGATGACTACTCCAGGAAGACTTGGATTTTCTTCATGAAGATCAAGCTTCAGGGCTTCACAAAGTTCCAAGAGTTTAAGGTCCTTGTGGAGAACCAAACAGGGAAGAAAATCAAGTTCTTGAGGACAAAGAATGGGGGCGAGTATGCCTCCAATGAGATGAAGGAATTTTGTATGGGAGCGGGCATCAGGAGAGAGTTCATGGTGCCATATAACCCCTAGTAGAATGGGGTGGCAGAGAGGAAAAACTTGGCCCCCTTGAGTTGGTCCAGAAGGTCATCAATCCGTGGGATTGGATACCTGTTCCTGACAATGATTTTGTTTAGTGCTCGATAACCAAGCCAGAGCCTTAAAGTCCCATCCTTTTTCTGTAGAAGTACAATCGGGCTCCCACAAGGTGAGGAACTTGGTCCATTAGGTAGAGGTGCTCCGGGAGTCAGATTGATCGAATGCTTGACCTGACAGTGCAAGGGTACTTCTGTGGGTGAGGGGAAGATGTCCCTGTATTCTTCCACGACCTCATCCACCTGTTTTTGTTGTGTGGAGGAACCCTTCTTGGGGGCCATGGATGTGGTCACAATCTTCCCTTACTTTGAGAGCGAATTAGAAAGAAAACAAATATCTCGGTCTGGGAGATGATCTTACTGCATTGCCTAGCAAAGATCAAAGAGCTGGTGGTAGGCGGGGCTACCTCCAGTATCTTGTATAACTTATTGCCCAAAGTAATATTTTAACAGTGCAAGGCCTAGATTCATACACAACATGATGCTTTCAAAAGTATGGTTGGCTTGATAATACATCACAAACTTCAAGAGGAGCAACATCACACAGTACCTCATCCGTGAAGGGTTTGATGTTGTAGGGAAGATGACATTGCTAGCTGATGCAAAGATCTTGTCCTTGGTGGACCCACCCGATGGTGTATCGTGGTCGCCACAGGTGGGTGTGGTTGGCAAGCTTAGCCGCTTAACTATTTTTGTTGAGAATGATGTTCTTTTGGCTCACGATGTCGACAATAAACTACAACGGTGACCCCTTCACCCACATCTGCGTGGAAGAGATGCTCCTCTTGCTCTAGTTCTTCGGGCTCAATCTTTTGGACCTTGGTGGTGGCAACAATGGAACTGGGCTTTGCATCAATAATCTGCTTCGCTTTGTCATTCCCCTTGTCGGGGTTCTATTCCGAGTTAGTACATGCATCTGGCGTTGAAACCTTTAGCTCGAACACTAGTGGCTGCTTGGCACGACACTCACTTGTGTTGTGAGTGGGGCTCTTGTGGAACTCACGCCACTTCCCTGTGTCCTTCGTCTTCGTGGTGCTATTATTTGCTTGCAGCTTTGATGGGTTGTCCTGGGCCACCTCATTTTGGATTTGTCCTTTGTTTTGCGGTTTGGGGGTGCCTTTTCCTTGCTTTGGATTCACAAGTCCAAAGTCTCGCTTCTTCTGTTTAAATTTCTGCTCAATCTTGACAACGTATTGGTATGCGACACCGAGCAAGGAAATGTCCAGAAACTCTGTCTCGTCTTGGATGTATTTATGTAGATGGCTGTGGTACTTGAGTACTAGATGTTGCTCAGAATCCTTGATACCCAACTTCGTGCGAAGGGTATGAAAAATATTTGTGAACTTCGACACGTCTTGGTCCCTTCCCTGTCACAATATGGTCCATCTTATGTACTTATCTTCATAGCTCCCGACAGGGTAATACTGTTTCTTGTCGGTGTCTTAGAAGGAATTCGAAGTGGGTGCGACTGAAAATAGTGAGAGTTCCTTCTCATCCTTTTGCTCGCAATAGGTTTCCCACCAGTCCTTGATGTGGGGGGCGACTTTGAAGAGCACAAAAGTAATCTTTTCTCTATTAGAAAAATCATGAACCGAAAAATATCCTTTTAGCATATTTAACCATTTATCTATGACATTTGCGTCTATTTGACCTTCAAATATAGGGATTTCAAAGTTAACTTGTACCTTGAAGGGGTGACGCCTTCGAAGTGACTGCTGGATTGAGACGCATCTCTTGTTGGCATCTGCTGAAGGATTTGGGCAAAGTTGTCCATCATCTCATTTTTTGCTGCTTGAGAGCTTCTTTGAGCAATAATTTGATAGGATCTCTTGCTTCTTCATCTTTTTTTTTCTTCCCCCATAGGCGACTGTCGGTGTCGGCAGGGACGATCTTGCAAGTGTTTAACCATCTCAAGCCCCAACTCATACCCTAAGCTCGTTGGGGACATGCATTGAAAAACAGAGAAAGATCATACCACTCTAATACCCTTGATCTAGATTTATGCAAGAACAAAATGAAATACAGGCATAAACAAGAACACAAAACTACAACAAAAATAAAACTTGAATTCATTAATAACAAAGTATCGAAAATTGTTACCTGTAGAATGGAAATAAACTAGTTCGAGCGATGGTAGCTTGTCTTTGAGAAGAGATGTGGCGGCTACATGCCTTCTGAACTATGTTACAATAAGGCACAAAGGCCTATTTATTATTGAGAAACAATGGAAAACCCTAAACATTTGAAAACCTAATCGTAGGAGATGAAGCACAAAAAGTCTGTGGGCCGCGTTGGGGTAAATTGGTACATCAACTTCTCGGGGTCATAAATTTGGCATACGATCTCCGTTTGACGCGTACGATACCTCGTTAGAAATATCTAATTGAGGAATACAACTTTCAATTGCAAACCTTGCTGCAAGCTACAAGTTTGTTTGTTTTCCAAAAAAACATCGTTTAGGGCCTCAAAACATCTCCGAAAGTTCAGGACTCAAAAAATTGCCAAAAATAGTAAACTGTGTTACAATTAAGGAAACTGAAAGAAACAATGGTGTGAGACCAAGTGGAATAGCCGGGTGGCCACCAATATCCCCACCTAGATCAGTGTGATATACTTGGATACTCTCTGAGATTGTAGAAATTAATAGAAATATCTAACGGAGGAATACAACTTTCGACTGCAAACCCTGCCACAAGCTACAAGTTTGTTTGTTTTCCAAAAAAAATATCGTTTAGGGCCTCAAAACATCTTCGAAAGTTCAGGACTCGAAAAATTGCCAAAAATAGTAAACTGTGTTACAATTAAGGAAACTGAAAGAAACAGTGGTGTGAGACCAAGTGGAATAGGTGGGTGGCCCCCAATATCCCCACCTAGATCAGTGTGATATACCTGGATACTCTCTGAGATTGTAGAAATCAATAGAAATTTGCTACTACTGATGAATTCGAACATAAAACAAAAGATTAGAAATTCCATCTACTATGTTGTGGAATGCAAATCACAATTTAGAAACACACACAATGTCATGCAACCATCAAAACCACAAGAACACAATGATTTACAAGGGAACCCAACTAGGAAAAATCCCTCTACTAGTTTTCATTAATTAGATGAGAATGAGAAACTATTACAATGTCTTGCTTCAACTCTAAAGCACACCCTGCATTGTAAACTTGTTCTCTTGTTGACTGTCCTATTTTGGCCAACATTTAGCCAATTCAAGGCTTCAACTTCCTCCTATTTCCTTGCGCAATCCTGGAGAAATTTAGCTCCTAAAGAATAAGGGAATCCCCTATTTCCTTGCGTAATTCCCAATGTTTTGATCACCTGCTTAATTGCCAATCCTATACACTAAACTAGTATACAATTGATAATTAAAATGTGTCTTTTCCTCCACGCTAGCTAGGTAATAAATTCTATTCCTGTTTTGTCTATTTTTAGCTAATTGACTAGTTTAATTGAGAGATCAGTGATTAACAATAGTTCTACTACTCAAGTGACTTCAACTGACTCAATTAATGACATGAGCTCAATTAATTAAGTTCAACTGAAAACAACTGAACTAGATTGTTAAATTTTAGCAATCACTACATGCACAACTCTACTCCAAGCCTATAACTCGAATTTTAATTTGCTGACTTAACTAGTAGACAAAGCCATGTCACTCCAGTGAACTGCAATCCAAGTCATCCTGTTGGCGTGGAAAATCGAATTACTCAATTTGACTAACACACAAGTCAAATTGAGCCTTTCTTGGTACAATTTCTAACACTATTCCCTCTTAGCAAGAAAGGGATTTTGCACCACCCCTACCCTGCACATGTGGAATTCGAAGTTGCCCCTTGACAATGCCTTTGTCAAGATATCTACATCTTGTTCCTCAATTGGAATGTACACAATCCCGCAAGTGATGGTACTTGATATCATTGTGCTTCGACTTGTCATGAAATACAAGATTCTTAGAGAGTTTAATGCAACTCTGATTATCACAATAAATCACTGTCGGATCCAACTCTTGATTGAAAAGGGGCAAGTATTTTCCTCATCCATGTGGCCTCATATGCTGCTTGACTTGCAACCATGTATTCAACCTCCATTGAGCTGAGTGCCATAGACCTCTGTTTCTTGCTATACCAGAAAATAGTTGCAAACCCAACACTGAAGATAACACCTAAAGTACTTTTCTTGTTTGATGGACTCCCCGCCCAATCTACATCAGTAAAGCCTTGGAGCATCACCCCCTCTATCGTCTTGTACCATAACCAATACCTGGTTGTGCCTCTGAGGTATCTCAACACATGCTTTGCTGCCTTCCAATACAGCGTGGTAGGCTTCACCATGGCTTGACTCAACTGATTAATTGCATAGCATATGTTGGGCCTTGAGTTCAGCACACACATCAAGGATGCCACAAGTTTTCTGTCTATAGATGCCTCTCCTGAAGAACCATGCTCCTTCCTCCAATTTGTAGCTAGAGGAGTGTCATAGGGTTGCAGTTCTCCATGTGAAATCTCTAAAGTATTTTAGAGGAATACTACCCCTGACTCACAAATAGCTCACCATCACCCTGCCATACTTCCAGTGCAAGGAAGTAATGCATCAAGCCCATGTCTTTCATCTCGAATTCTCTTGCAAGGTCCTCCTTGCAAGAGTGGATCAACTGTTCATCCTATGTAAGTATCAAGTCATCAACATATAATACCAAGATAAGAAACTTGTCATCTACCACAATGTGATAGAGATTGGCATTTGCTTCACTTTTGGTGAAGCCTAATCCACTCAGATATGTGTCAATCCGAGTGTACCATGTTCGGGGCGTCTGCTTGAGACCATACAAGGCTCTCTTGGGTCTACACCCATGTGTCTCCCTGTCATATGTCTCAAATCCCACTGGCTGCTCTATGTAAATTTCTTCCTCAACAACACCATTGAGTAAGACAGCCCTCACATCCATCTGGTGGATCTTCCACCCCATCTATGCAGCTAATGCTAGAATGGTTTTGATCGAGGAAAATCTTGCCAGTAGGGAAAATGCTCCACAACAATCTAAAGCTCTGTCTGAGGTTCCTCCTTCAGAGCTAGAAGCTCTTCCACTGATGAGATACTCAACTCTCACTCTAGAGAGCATCTCATAGCCTTCCCCTCATCAAATTGGACATCTCTCCTCACCATTGCCATCCTTAGTGAGGGAAAATACAATTGGTAATTATGTGGTGTCTCTGTGTATCCTACAAAGACTCCCATCTCAGTTGTAGGCTCCAATTTCCTCTTGCTACCCTTGGAGACATGACAATACATAGTAGCTCCAAAAATTCAAAAATGAGATACATCTGGCTTCCTCCCAGAGAAAGCTTCTTCGGGTGTGATCATAACAAGTGTTCTATGAGGGCTCTTGTTTTGCAAATAAACTGTGGTGTTGCATGTTTCTTCCCATAGATATAATGGCAACCCTTGATCATGCAACATGGCTCTTGCTGCTTCCATTATGCTTCTGTTCTTCCTTTCAACCATCCCATTTCACTGTGGGTTATGGGTTGCTATCAGTGCTCTTCTAATACCCTCTTTGGCACAAAATTTCTTGAAGGTGTTAGATACAAATTCTCCTCCATTGTCACTTCTCAGGGCTTTCAATTTCTGACCAGTCTCCTTTTCAACCAATGCTTTGAATTCAACAAATTTGGAAAACACGTCATCCTTTTTCCTCATGAAGAAAATCCAACATTTTCTGGAAAAGTCATTAACAAAAGTTACATAATACCTATGTTTTGCTGTAGAGGCCATAGAAAAGAGTCCACATACATCATAGTGGACTCGCTCCAAGATTGGTCCCATTCTGCTATCTCAGCCCTGGAAGGTGGATTTGACATATTTCCCCAATGTGCATCCCTTGTAGATATCGTGCTGGTCAAGGGTGCATTTCGGAAGACCGATGGTAATCTACTACATGATTTTTAATGCCCCATGGTGTAAGTGTCCCAACGCTTGTGCCAGAGTTCTTTAACATCTCGTCTTTGCACATTTTTGGCGTTGCTACTTAGTGCAAAGCAAGCTTCCACCTCAAGTTTGTAGATATTTCCCACTCTAACTCCAATCTGTTTCACTTGCTCGGTATCTACATGTCTCAGAAAGGCTTTCCCCTTGCTGAAAACAACATCATAACCTCTATTCTCCAATACAACTATAGAGATCAAATTCTTCTTCGACCCAGGGACATACATAACATCTTTCAAATGAAGAGACAGTTCTAATTCCTTTGGTACTGTACCTCCAATCATCCCCAAGTTCTATGTGCATCTAGAGATCCTTCTCCTCTATGCAATTGAAAAATTCAAATTGTGAGGCAAGTGCTTCGCTTCTTGCTCCTCTTGAAGGCTTCTTGTTTGACTTCTTGTGCGCACACTTTGTTGCATAGTGCCCATATTCGTGGTTGTGAAAACATTTTATCTTGCTTAGTTCCTTCTTATTCCCATTGTTCTCGCTGTACTTTGGCTTGCTTTGGGCCTTCTTACCCTTAGCTTTCTTGCCCTTCCCAACCAAGGAAAAATGCTCTTCCTCCTCAGCTTTGGATGTTACTCCATCTTTGGTGTTCCTTTGAATTTCTTCCTGCACCAAATCAGACCAAAGTCTCTCCCAATTTGGCAATTTGCCCCTTCCATTTACAGAGCCCTAGTAACTATGCCAAGATTTTGTGGAAGGCCTAGGAGAGCTAGGTTGACCAGTTCAGAAAAGGAAACATTTTCTCCTACTCCAAGTTCATCTCAAACCTGAGTGAATCTAGAGAGAGGTAATGGGGAATGGTTTCATTTTTCTGCAATTGGATGCTTCTAGGCTTGTTCCTCAATGCCAATTTCCTAGCATTACTGCTATTTTCGAATAACTTTGCGAGGGTCTTCCACATAGCAAATAGAGTTTCCTTGCCATGTAAATTCGAGACTATGTGGTCTCTAACACCCTCCAGGATGATCCCCCTGGCTTTTGCAGTATCCTTCTTCCATTGGGCTAACAACTATGCATCCAATACCATTGGTTTTGGATTGTTAGTTTTGGTGTACTCCAACACTCCATTATCATCGAGTACAACTTCCATCTTGTCCTTCCAAGCTATGAAATTCGAGGTTCCCTCCAGGGTGTACTCCAATCTCAATCCATTGAAAGATATTTTCCCGCACGAAAGAAAATTGCTTCATTGAATCCGCAAATCAAAATCTCTGAAGGAGATGATCAATTGACTAGTTTCTATTGTGATTTCGAGCTCCGCTACCACGTAGAAATTAATAGAAATTTGCTACTAATGATGAATTCAAACTGAAAATAAGAGATTACAAATTTCCTCTACTATTCTGCGGAATGGAAATCACAATTTAGAAACACATGCATTGACATGCAACCATCAAAACCATAAGAACACAATGATTTACAGGGGAACTCAATTGAGAAAAACCTCTTCACTGCTTTTCATTAATTAGATGAGAATGAGAAACTATTACAATGTCGTGCTTCAACTTTGAAGCACACCCTACACTATAAACATGTTCTCCTGTTGACTGTCCTGCTCTGGCCTACACTTAGCCAATTCAAGGCTCCAACTTCCTCCTATTTCCTTGCTCAATCCTGGAGAAATTCAGCTCTTAAAGAATAGGGGAATTCACTATTTCCTTGCGCAATTCCCAAGGACTTGATCACCTTCTTAATTGCCAAGGCTGTACATTCAACTAGTATACAATTGATAATTACAATGCGCCTTTTCCTCCACTCCAGCTAGGCAATTCAAATTCCATGCATGTTTGGGCTATTTTTCGCTGATTGACTAGTTTGATTGAGAGATCAGTGAGTTAACAACAATTCTACTACTCAACTGACCTTCAATTGACTCAATTAATGACTTGAGCTCAGTTAACTGGGTTCAACTGAAAATAACTGAACTAGATTGCTAAATTTTAGCAATCACCACATGCACCTATAACTCAAATTTACTGACTTAACTAGTAGACAAAGGCCTGTCACTCCAGCGAACTGCAATCCAAGTCATCATGCTGATGTGGAAAATGAATTACTCAATTTGACCAAGGCACAAGTCAAATTGAGCCTTTCTTGCTACAATTTCTAACAGAGATGAGCGGCTATATGAGAGGGGCCCGAGGGTAGAGCTCAAGCTATAACCGACTGTTGATTTCTCTATATCTCTTGCCATTCTTTTGCGTTTTGACATTTGGTTTATGTTTTTTTTTTCTTTTACACTTGCATAAACCTTGGTTATTTCTAAACCCTTCTTATCATAGGATGAAGTATAAAGAGAACTAGTACAAGTGACTAACAAGAACCAATCAAAAGATGGGATAATGAAATCAGGGGAATGATGGCAAGTGTTAAGTACGAGTATCATGGAACAATACAACAACCAGAGCCTCCTATTTGTGCCCCTCCTAGACAGTGCTTGTTACCCATCCACATTGGACAGGAGCAAATGATAATCGCTAAGGTTGAATGGAAGTATACAACCAAAATACAACCAAAAGTGGTCTATAATCCAATTTCCACCTCTGATCCATGCTAGAGTTCCTTAAACATTTAATGAAAGCACTTGAATGCAAAAATGGTTAATGTACCTCACAATAGATGACACAATGGGCCAGAGTAGGCTAGACCAATGAATGTATTGATCAGAGAATGGGTGAGATGCATCATGCTGCATCATAGGAGAAAACTTTATCCTAGGGTTACCGTGTATGTGGATGGGTAACAAGCACTATAGTGTAACTCTATGGTATCCTTTATCAACAAAACTCCTTTTGGAAGCAACTGCTTACATGCCTCCTCTTTCCACATATGACCATTGATTATATGCTTACCTTTAGTTTCCTGCACTTGAACAGTATAAAAAATATTCGTCTTTTCATTCAATCATTTAAATGGATCAAAATAATTCTTTGACATTTTCTTAAATGTTATTGGTATACATATGACCGATTGATGCCACAGCACTGTGTGTCGCCAGTTAATGATACAATGTAATTATTAAAGAATGAGCTTTCTTGTGTTCTTCAAGGTGGTTGTCCTCTCATGGCCAAAAAGTCTATATCTCTTGCTACAACTAGAGAACAAAAACTATTCAGTGTTCATAATGTGCAAATGTTCCAATTTGAATATTGAAACTACTGTTACTAGAACCCCAATTAATCAACAATTCAAAAATAATAAATATTTTTATTTTTTTTCCATTTTTATTAAAAAAGGGTTATTTTATCAATTTTTTCGATTTGTAGCCAGTTAATGATACACTGCAATTATTAAAGAATGAGCTTTCTCGTGTTCTTCAAGGTGGTTGTCCTCTCATGGCCAAAAAGTCTATATCTCTTGCTACAACTAGAGAACAAAAACTATTCAGTGTTCATAATGTGCAAATGTTCCAATTTGAATATTGAAACTGGTGTTACTAGAATCCCAATTAATCGACAATTAAAAAATAATAAATATTTTTATGTTATACCAATTTTATTAAAAAGGGTGTTTTTATCGATTTTTTCGATCTGCAGAATTTTCAGATCCTTGTGTAGTTATTGATGTACATAATGTTTTATTTGAAACATCTCCACTGGATTCCAGCATACATGTAAGATTCACTGGTGCATCTGCTAGAGGATACAAACTATATAACAATAATGTTGGTTAAAAAAAAGATTTTTATTGTTTGCCATTTTTATTAAAAGGGCTATTTTATCAATTTTTTCGATCTGCAGAATTTTCAGATCCTTGTGGAGTTATTGATGAACATAACATTTTATTTTAAACATCTCCCTTGGATTCCAGCACACATGTAAGATTCACTGGTGCATCTGTTAGAGGATAGAAACAATATAACAACAATAGCTATTTTTCAAATTTTTATTAACTGGGCATAACCAAATCGTGGTATATGCTCAAAAATCTTAGAAATTTCAACAAAAACTTGGCGATACGAGTATTTGCCTATTTCTTTTTTGAAAGAAAGAGATATACATTGCAGTACCAGTTCTAAACCAAAATGGGAAACATAACTAACACTTGCCACAATCCAAAACCTACAAATAAAGCTATGAGCTGTCACAGTTTCTAGAGATGCAATTACATTCATTGCTTGGTTAATGCTCTTGGAATAGGCCATATCTTGTTTCCATTTAAAACCTCCTCAGTTTCTTGAGAGCAATGTGACGAATGCTATCTAGTTTTTCATTATAGTTGTCTAGTAGCTTTCCAGTGATATGAGGAAAAATCTTGTATCAATTATAGACCAAGAATGGGCCATGGCAATAACTGTCCAATATCTATTTGTACTATCCTCATACTACACATTCCAGTATAATGTAATCATAATTATGCTTGTTTATATTGCTCAGCAATTTGATACAAAAGGCCAGTGCAAACAAGTATATGTAAGAACTGAATAGAGTATTTTTAAAAGCGTTTTTAGCTCTTAAATATGTTGCAGTATTAATGATCATGGCAAATAACTATACATCATCTTCCAACTCACTGATCGAGCCATGTATAAAGTTTAAAATTTAAACACTGATAGCTAATTCTAATGATGATAACTTTTTACCTTACTTGATTGGATGATCCTGTTCATATTTATCTCTCATGTGAAATTTTGTGAAATTAAAATTAAAATTGTATTGCTGTCCACTAAAGCCCAAAATACGTCAAAGGAGATGAAATGAAAAGGAGTACAAGAGCAGATGGAAATGAAGTCACATAAGCAAAAGTGTACAAGTAGGTATACTGAGAAAGAAAATCCTATTAAATCTCCTTGTAATCAGATAAAATCTTAGCCTCCTTCAAAGAGAAGCTCCAGAATGAGAGCAATAAACAAAGTTATATAATAATAAAATTTTGAACATTGTTCTATTCTTATGGTCACTATGGACAACTCTTGAAGCCTGCGAAACTCTATTACATACCTCATGATAAATTTTTAGATGATTCCTCTCCAATGTGTTATTCCTCTCACAAAGATTTTGCTTTTGGATGAGTGTTCCAAAACTTATTATTCGATTCTTTGGACGATGCGAGCTTTTGTTGTGTTCTAATTATAGCAATGAAATCAATTGAACTTATATTCCTATCCAGAGTTTTTATTTTTTGAACTAATGCTTGATGCGATTCCTGTCAAACTTGGCCAACTTATAATCCAGGGCTCTATGTGTTCAGGGTTCAAACCTGGGTCATTAACGTGGTGACACCCCATCCCAACTAGTACACCCCAGCGTGACGGACTGTGTATCCATAGTTACGTTTTCAGTTACATCCTTGTGCCATTTGGCAGTATTAGCTGCAATATCAGTTGTGCCAATTCCTCTGGTTGTAATTGTGATTCTGGTTGCAGTGATATTTTTAATTTTTCTTTCACTTGCACCTTAGATGCAACTGTGGTCTCCATGGCAACAATGCTGCCAGTTGTAGGATTCCAATATGAAGAGTGGATGGTAGTCATAGTATCAAGTTGTTTCAAGTGATAGAAATTTGGTAGGCTATAAATGGCTCTATGTAATACTAAAGATTCATCGAATAGTCATTGTTTTCTATTAGGATGATGTAGGCAAAGTTGGCATATCAAAGTGTACTAAGTGCTATTTTTTTTAATAAATTTGTCAACATAATAATGCTAAGTTGTTTTATGATGTTATATGCTAGCATGTTGATTTTTGATGCTATTAACACCAAGGCTTACTTTTCTGCAGATGTTAACATCAAAGGACACACATTTTGTTGGTTATACTTATAAGGATCGTGACATGTTTAAAGCAATGCAAGGACCGTCTGGTATGCCACCAACCTTTGAATATGAGAATGGTTATAGACATTGTTGATTACATTTTATTAATTCTTTTCCATGAACTATTTATCGAATCTTTTGATGCTGTAGTTGTTCAAAGTGTTACATGAAGCAATAAAAAATGTACAGTACGGAAGTACTAAAATTCAGCATAGAAATGGTGGATTCCAATGCTAGTCAATCTAGCCACAAACAATTTTGAGTATTATATTTCCTGGTTTATGATAAATCTAGACAAATTTGCATTAATAAAACCCTCATTCTAGTTCGGCAAAGTTGAGAATTCTAACCCTCATGATAAATAAACTAGCCAAAGATGCATAGTTATGTACTAGTCCAGTATATGAGGAATAATATCAAATGGAGGCATGCTAAGAGAATATAAAAGAATATTGATGAGTGTACATGAATGGACAACCAGAGGGAAAAAGAAAAGACACATGAAGTAGCTGCAACTATACATGTTGAACACACTCTTCATTAGTGTCAAAAAATATTACAAAGGTACACAAATTGTAAGAAGGTAATAGTTAAGTGGCTTGCAGTGCATGCATGGCAAGTCATATCAAGTTTGCTCAATGTTGAGATAATGCTAAAATTACAATGATAATTATAATCATAGTTGCTAGATGATACTACACCTTAATGGGAAGGCTCAAACCAATGTTACTTGGGAGTGGGGAGCGGGAGCGAAAACAGGAGAGGGAGCGACCATTTTCAGAAGCTCCCGGTTTGGGAACGAATCTCGGAGCGATTTTTTAAAAATATATATATATATATTATTATATATATATATATATATATTTTTTTTTTAATTTTTGATTTTGATACATATATGTCAACAAAAACATGTAGAGTGATGAATTAGATATAAAAAACATAAAAAGCATAGATTGATCATTGAACCATATCACATCAATCATCTAGAAATTATAATCTTCATCAACTATGTCCACAAGTTAGTAAAATACATATTACAACTGCAACATATTGAGTCTCGTGAATCATGATTCATCAAATTCAATCTTAAAGTTTCAACTTCAAGCTTTCAAAATTGAAAATTCAATATATAACATTTATCATCATTGATAGACAACTCACTTGCTATGACTGGGAGGAAAGAATCAAACAACTCTAGCTATAAAGTCTAGTAGCACTGTTGGCGTCTTTAGCCACAAACTCATCGAGAGTAGCCCTATCACTCCTAGGATCTGTGGCCTTCCAAAGATCCATAAGGATGGGGCCCCCTTGAGACCCATTGTCAACACCATAGGAGGGACAACGTATCTTCTAGCTAAATATTTAGCCCTAAAGCTAAAACCCCTTATTGGCCTTACAATGTCATTTGTCAAAGACTCTTCATTGTTTGTCAATGAGTTGAAGAACATCAATTTTGATCTTGGAAACAATCTTGTTAGTTTCGATGTGGTTTCCCTTAACACTAACATCCTTATTAAGGAGGCCATTGAGGTCATCAATCGCTTCACTGATCCCAATACTGCAAAATTAGTTGAGGTTTGTCTTACTTAAACTCTTTTATGCTTTGAAGGGGAATTCTATGAACAGACATGTGGTTTTACCATGGGCTCTCCCTTGTCCCCTATTGTAGCTAATCTCTTTATGGAAGACTTTGAATCCAAAACTTTGGCCTTGGCTCGATTCAAGCCCAAGCTATGGAAAAGATTTGTGGATGACACTTGCGTCATCTAGCCTCATGGTCAAGGAAAGTTGGATTTCCTTTTCTAACATCTCAACAGCCATTTTAACTCCATAAAGTTCACTATGGAGTAGGAAGTTAATGGTTGCCTGCCTTTCCTTGATGTCCTTATTTTGAAGAAGGACGATGGTTCTTTCTCACACCAGGTATTTCAGAAGAAAACTCATACTGAGCGGTATCTTCGTGCTAAGTCACATCATTTCCTTGCTCAAAAGCTAGGTATTCTCAACACGTTAGCGACTCGTGCAATGAGAATTAATGACGAAAACCACCTTTCTAAAGAGAAAATCCATCTCCTTAACGTTTCATAAATAATGGATATAGTAGGCACCAAGGTCTTAAAGCTTTCCTCAAGGCTAACAAAGGTCCTAAGGTTAGAAAATACCCCTTTCATCCAAGGGACCATAGACAAGATCGCGAGAATCGTGATGAAGCATAGGGCTCCCTCAACCTTTAGGCCCCTTAACACCATTCGAAGCTCCTTAAAGTCTGTAAAAGAACCAATGGACCCCAAGGATATGAAACAGACCCAATGGACCCCAAGGATATGAAAGGTGTTTATGTTATCTATGTTCTTGTGGAACCCCCTACATTGGTGCAACTGTCTGCTCAATAAATCAGAAGATTCATGAGCACGCAGCCGACATCAAGCATGTGAGGACCCGCTCTTCAGCTTTGGTGAAACATACGGAAACGACAAAGCATCACATATGCATTGAGGAGCCTCGGATCATTGCAAGGATTAGTCAATTTCATCACCGTAAGTTTAGGGAGGCCAATGAAATTGAAAGGAGGCCAAGTAATCGAAACAGGGACAATGGCTGGAAAATTAGCAGTTATTGGATCCTTGCCCTTTCGTCTATAAGCATTTTTATTTCCTTTCTTGTTTCATTTGGTTGTATCGATTTCTATTCTATTATTTTTATTTTATTTTATTTTATTTTTATTTATCCCCTTGATTCCTAATATATTTTTAAATTTCTCGAAATTGGTCTCTTTTGATTCCCCCCCTTGGGTTATTGTTTATTCCTTCTTATTTGGTCCTTTAACTTATTTTTAGTTAATTTTGTCCCTTTAGTTGGTTCCTTTTATTTTAGTTATTTAATTTAATTTATTCTATTTTTGTATTTATATTCATCCATTTGACTTTGGTAATTTATAATATATTTTATGAATTCTTATTAATTAAACTATGTAATACAAAATATTTCAACATTATTCATAACATTTTTTTACTATACCTCACATATTTGATCATAAAAGAAGAATCCAAGACACTCTTATTATGGATTGGGTAATTTTTTTTATCATAATTCCAAGATTATATATAAAAAAATATAATATAATATATATATATATATATATATACACAATTAGTTATTTATTTATATTTTTAATTTAAGAAGGAAAATATTTTTTTAACTTGTGGTCAGGTCAAAAGTAATCGTTACATTCTAGCTATTGGAATGATATGTCTCTCCTTCCAATCTCTCTATTTAATTGGTTGCCATGATCTGATTCTTCATCTTGTCCTGACGATGAACCACACTGGTTGGTTCAAAATGCATCGAAAAACGAATTTTGATGTGATTATTACCGAAATTTTTTATGAGAAACAAGATATGGATCACAGAAGCCTAAATTCGATCATTACAACCCCGAACAGAAGTGCCATTGTGATTAAGGTTCATCATTTTGAATGGGCACGCGTGCATGTGTCCAAGATGAAATCAAATCTATCATTCCTTAAAAGATGTAGAGATTCCTCTATCATTCTAGTGTTCACCCAAATTAATAATTGCCTCAATAATCCCAAGAACCATCACGTTTTTCTTAAGGCAAGTATAGCCTTGATACAATCCGAGATTTGCAGAATTAGAAAAAATCTTTATCAACTTTCTCGACAACTTTTCTCGTTACATTTGGAGCTTTTTGGCATAATTTCCGCCACACTGTGGGGCAATGATTGATGCCTGTTCGACCCAAAAATCTCTGCAGATGGAGGATATTTGGAAGAAAAAACAATCTTTGAAATTTCTCAAGTTATCGGAAAGACCCTTTGTGCATAGAGATTTTTCTGACCCATTCGTGGGTTAGTAGCAGTTCTCGTCCATAATTTGGAAGTGTGTCTTCCCTAGCGAGGGTGTTTGATTCTTTGGTGTCTCTCTGTTAGCAGGTGTTAAGAGATGAAGTTGGCTCCCCTGTGGATTTTATTAACTATTTGGAATCTGGCATTCTGCATCGATTACAACCTCTCCAATCCGTTGATCCCAATTTTCCTTCCTTATCTAGTGTTGCCTTCATCTCTGCTATCGATCCTTCCTGTTCAGAGTCTGCTTCCCTGGTTGAAGATCAACCCCCTTTGGTCATGGTCAGTACGGGCGGTCAAGGCTTTGATTCCGGCCGATTTGTGGACACTCACTCGTCCTGCATATGTTGTAACCCTTCCCCCACCTCCATTCACCATTCCCATCTCAGCTTGTCGTTCCAGGCTTCATTAAGAGTTGACCCTTCCAACGAAGATGAGGCGATCACCAACCCTGTTGATTATACGGATTGTGATTCAAGCCTCTCTTCGGGGCCCTTCCTTAGGTTTCCCTTCTTTTAATTTGGGTATTGATTCCAATAATTTTCTTTTCAACGGTAGTAACCATAGTAATAAATATAATGAATTTCCTTATTTTGGACATGATAGTATTATTAATAACAGTAAAGTAAAAGATAATAGTAATAATAATAATAATAATTCTTTTCTTTCTTCTCATAGTAATAGTGTAGTCAATCTGTCTAGTTTCTCCTTTGAATTTCCTTATTTTGGACAGGATAGTATTATTAATAATAGTAAAGTATAGATGACAATAATAATAATAATAATAATAATAATAATAAAATAATTCTTTTCTTCCTTCTCTTTTTTTCCATTGGAAAAATCGTAATCTTTCATTAACTTGAAAAATTACATATTGCAGATGCACTATGCATATGCTATAGAGTCAGTCAGCCTTATGTGGGCTCAGTATATGGTCTAAAATATCAGTATATGACCAAAAACATCGCACAGGATGTTCGTTGTAGTTCTGCTATTTATATGTACATATTTGCCACGCAGGGCTTTGTAAAAAAGATTTTGTCCACTACATACATAAACTGTTCAAAAGATAAACAAATTTTGTCTGAAATTGCATCTCATGGGCTATACCACCCTATGATAATGTGGGTCTATATAAGGTCGATGATAGTATTGATATGCATTTGACCCTTGCTGCTCTTGAATCATCCACTCTCCTCGGGGAAGTGTCGTGGCCTCCTTGGAAAGTTGGTCAGCACTGCTGTTGTGTTCCCTGTAGATATGATTGCAAGTAATGTCAATAAACTGTGCCTTCAATATATTTATTTCATCCAATATGTTACTGAGTGTATGTGTGTGACAAACAGTAATATTGTTGAACCAATCTATGATGATCTTCGAGTCTCCAAATTTATGAATGTTCATGCAATTATGCCCCAAAGAGAAATGCATGAGATGACGAAGAGTGATGAGTTCAGCGAAATTTATTGAGCCAATCCCCAAATCCCATCTGAACTTTATAGAAATGATGTTCGTTGATGTATAAAATAAACCCCACCCCCCCCACCCCTACTGCTGGGCAGCACCATCAAAAAAGGCCCAAGGTAAACATTTATCAATATGCGGAGGGTCGCGGGGTCTTCGAGTACGTGGTTGCAGAGGCTCAGGCAAATCATTATAAGCCAATATAATAAGAGCAGATAGATGTGGCCAGCTCACAGGTTTATCATCAAATATAGCCCGGTTCTGAGCCAACTAGAGGTACCAGCTGATAATAATGGGAAGGCTCTATATTTTGGATTCTTTGTGTCGATTATACCATGATTCCCAGGCTCTGTTAATATCATCGCCTTCCCATGTGCCTGTGAAGTGTATATTTGTGGATACAGATTGCCACAGGTTCATCAATGTTGTGCAATTCAGGAACAGGTGGAGACTCGATTCAGTTGCGTTTTTGCATAGAGTGCACCAGGTAGGTCTGTATATAGCTCTGCGCATAAGATATTCGCCAGTGGGAACTATACCTTTTAGAATACACCAAAAAAAGAGTTTTGTCCGGGGAGGCGCAGTGAGCTTCCAAATTGACTTCCACCAAAATGAGATCAGATCCTGTACATTATGCGGGATCAACGTTAAATAGCCCGACTTTGGTGTATACAGTCCATTCTCGGATTGATGCCAAATAAGTTCATTCGGCCCTTGTTTTCTCCTGATGTGAGATTCTGTCAACGCATTAGTATAATCGGTCCATTCCTGGTGCCAGTGGGGTGGAAGATTGATCTGTAGTGCGGATTTCTAGCGCTGTTCTAAAATGGATGAATTGTGAGGATCTGCGATGTCAACTAGTACTTTGATCTCATGAGTATTTAGGTGCTATATGAGAGCCTCAGATAATAAATGTCTGCCTCCGCACCCATTCCATGGATCTGTATCGATTGTTAAAATTTCTGTTTTCCCACCCCGGTTTTCAGTTTCTCCTTATTTCTCCCATGTAGTTAAATGCCCTTTCCCATAACCATACATTCAACAAGCTGGAAAAAATAAATTTTGCTGAAAACACAAATTCTGGAAAATTTACAGAATGCTGGAAATTGCAGAAATAAAAATCAGCAGTAATAAACAGCCATTAAAACACATTAACACTGATATTTTTGGTCAACGTGACCCTGGAAAAACCCCCTACAACTCTTGGGGAAAACCAGTTTGAGAGCTCTTCTTTATTTCTGAAAAATGTCTTTTTACAGCAAGAAAATTTCAGCAAAAAATTACAGCAAAATAATTTTTTCAGCAAGCAAACTTATCCGTTTTCAGCCCAACGGACCACCTGGAAACTTCTCAGTTTTCAGCAAAAAATCAGCTTTTTCTGCTTGTTCTTGCTGCTGTTCTGCTTGTCTTTCTGCTGTTCTGATTTTGCTGAAGAGCTGCCTGGTATGTGTGCCAAACTGCTGCCTCTTTCTCCTTCTTGTCCAGAAATCTCCCTTGCTCTCTTGCTCTCCTTCTCCCAATCTGCTCATGAAATAATGAATGATCTTTTCCTCCTTTTGCTTCTTTAATATAACTCCAAGTGACTTTTTGGTGATCCAAGTGACTTTGGGTGATCTCTAAATCCAATGGCTGAAATAGATTTAGATCAATGGCTGAGATTAAATGCACATTTAAATCTCACTTTCTATTTTTAATTCACCCACTTTAATAAAGACCCACTTAGTCATTTATTTCCAAAGTCACTTTTCCTTTCTAATTTTACATTAACTTTATTAAAGTCACTTTAAAATTAGACTTTAGTAACTTTATCACTTAAAGTCACTTTTAAATTAGATTTTAAATTTATAAAAAATTATAAAGTCACTTTAGGAGAAAAATTAAAATCTTTTGGACACTTTTCCCTAGGCCAAAGATCAAAGCCTAAGGGAACCACCTGTCCTCCGGTACCAAATTTCAACATCGATCCGAGCCATAGATCCGTCGTTGATTTTCCAAACCAGGTTATCCCTGATGAGGGGCATGGATTTTAGAGGTGCTTTCCATACAGATGAGATGCCGGATTTAGGCCAATTTGGAAGTCGGATCCAATCCATTATGTGCATCGACCAAATGTACTTGTGATATGTAATGCTAGTCTAGAGATTATGACCTGTGAGTAACGTCCACCCCATTTTTGCAGCAAGAGCCTGTGCAAATGTGGGCAGGTCTTTTAGTCCCCAGCCTCCCCATTTTTTGGGCAGTGCTATCTTCTTCCATCCCACCCATGCAAATATTCGTTTGTCCTGGTTCTTGTTCCAAATATCTGTTGCATAATTGGTGTAATCTTGCCAAGATGTTCCTCGGAATCCAAGCAAGAGCCATCCAAAAGACCGGTGTAGCCTCCAGAACAGATTTAACCAATACAAGTCTACCAGCTCTGGATAGATATCGGTGACTCCATATGTTAAGGCGCTTTTCCGGTTTTGTGACAAGCCAGACCCAATCAGCTATCTTTTGGCTGATAGGCTTGATCCAGAAACCTAAATATTTGAGACCACAATCTAAGGGACTAATGCAGAATGGAAACTGTTGCTGAGCAAATTGGGACTCCTGGATAGAGGTTCTGGTGAGGATGATTGATGATTTTGAATGGTTTGCAAGCATCCCAGTGGCAGATGAAAATAGGTTGAGGATTTTCGAAAGTGTGCGAGAGTCCCTAATGCTGCCATCAAGGAAAATCATGACATCGTCCACAAAAAGAAGATGGGTGAGAAAGCAATCATCAGATATTTTGAGTCCACTAAATTCCCCATTTCTCTTGGCTGATGCAATCAATCGACTCAGACCATCCATGACAATCAAGAAGAGTAGGGGAGACAGAGGACAACCCTGTCTGAGACCACATTCAGAATGGAAAAATTGTGATGCCGACCCATTTATCAGAACACTGATGGTGGGGGTGGAGATACAAGCCATGATCCAGGAAATGAAATTGATGGGGAATCCCAGGTGGATGAGGAGCATCTTGATGTAGAGCCAGCTGACACGATCAAATGCCTTTGCCAAGTCAATCTTTAGGATAATGGCTTTTTGGTTTCTGGTCCAAATGGTATGAAAGGCTTCTTGAGCCGAACCAATGGCTTCATGAATTTGACGATGTTCAAGGAAAGCAATTTTGTTGAGGGGCGATATTATGGGACATAATAGGTCGGAGGCGATTTGTGATGATCTTGGAGATGATCTTGTAGAGCGCATTACACAGAGAGATGGGGAGATAATCATCGAAGGATGAAGGGGAGTCTGATTTGGGGATAAGGGCTATGAAAGTTGAATTGATGGCATTGTAAAGTGACCCAGATAACCTGCATTCCTCCACAACCCTTAGTAAATCATCGCTGAGAAGTTCATAAAAAGCAATGTAGAACTCAATGGTCCAACCATCCGGACCCGGGCTTTTCTCCTTTTTGAACCATTTTAGAGTACCCTCAAGTTCCCCAGGTGTCACTGGATCATATAATGCCTCCGACTCATCCTCATTTACAAACCTGGGGAAGTGTCCAACAATGTTGATAATATCAGCAATAGTCGAGCCTGAAGGTTGTTTGTAGAGATTCCTGAAGTGGGAAGATCCCAGGTGTGAGAGCTTATTGAAGGAGTCTGCTACTCCGCCCTCTGGCAATGGGATATTCCAGATTGTATTTTTGACCTTTTTGCCTTTTGCATAATTATGGAAGAACCGAGTGTTGTCATCCCCTGCTTTTAACCAAATGGCTCTGCTACGAAGACAAATGGATTCCTCTCGATCTTTTAATATTTTTGACTTCCGGTTTTCAAGATCCACCAGGTGGGATTTGTCCTCTGCTGTGGAAAACCCCAATCCTCGATCATCCAATAATGTGGAAAGTTCAAATTCAATAAGCAGAAGCGCTGAGTTTTCCATTTGGTATTTTTCTCTGGCCCATTTTATAGAGAGGTGCTTGAGTTGTGGTAGGTTAGAGCAGAATCCTTTTGCCAGGGAATCTGACTGTCAATCGGATTTTGAGTCCAAAATTCCTTTACCATATTGATATATGAAGGATCCTGTAGCCAGCCGTGATTGAACTTAAATGGGGCTTTTGGCTTTTTGTGTGGACCCAGAATCTCCAAGTATATTGGATAGTGATCCGAAATGCCTCTAGTACCCACCCATTGTTTGTAGAAATGCAGGTGTTGTATAGGGGTTCCTTTCATAATAAATCTGTCTTATTTGCGGGCAAGTGCTGCCTCTCCAATTCTTCTGTTCCTCCAAGTAGGTAGTGGTTTGTGCATAGGGACATCAATCAGGTTATGTCGCTCCAGAAGGTTTGTCATATAACCTGTGATCGAGTCTACTTGAGCCATGGATCCCCAAGATTTCGCCATATCCCAAGAAGTTTAAATCACCCCCAATAATGATGTTGTCAGCAGAGAAGATAGATAGACCCAACAAATGATTCCAAAAATTCTCCCTTTGTTGACAGGGGCCGTATATGTTAATAACCCTAAGGCTGGTCCCTAGGTCTGCCGAGAAGAGGTCTATGCCCAAAAACCCCTGACCTACCCAGGAAGCTAGAGATTTGATGGAAGATGGATTGTAGCCTATTGCGAGTACCCCCGATCTTCCAGTAGAATCCAGAGCCAAAAACTGCCATCCCGGGATAATGGAGGATAAGGAATCGGTAATAGGGTTAGCCGGGCCAAGAGTTTCTTGGAGGAGTAAGATGTCAACAGGTGCAGATTCAAATAGTCTGCGCAGAGCTAGTTTCTTGGAGGCGCTAGCCAAGCCTCTGCAGTTAAAAGAAAGGCACTTCATGGAGGGAGATTGCAAGGGGTGTTCGCTGCTCTAAGAATCCCATCAATTGTAGATTGGCGCCCCGAGGCCACCTCCGCTCCAGCCCGCCTGATAGCTTTGGACAAAAAAGATTTTCTCCCCCGGGCAGTCAAGGGAGTCGACTCGGATGATACAAGACCCAAACCAGCAATTTTAAGATGAGATCCATGGAGTTGTGAGCGAGGGCGAAGATTATAATGGTGTTTTGACCCCCGAGATGAAGATGGAGATGAGGATGGCGAGGGGAGAGAATGCAAAGAGGGCGCCGATGGAGTATAAATCGGAGATGTGGGTAAAGTGCAATATACAACAGACATGGATGGAATATGCAATGAGGAGCAAGGAGATAAACCAAATAAAGGAGGAGAGAGAGATGTACCCGAAGCAGTGGCAGCTGCTGCAGCAACCCGAGATCTGGTAACTGGCGGCGAGAGAGTATTGCGAGCGACGCCAGGTACATTTGGAGGGATGCTGATGGAAGGTCCAGGCGCTGGAGTACGCTGAGTAGCCGGCGAGATATTCCTCGAGGGAACATTGGATGGCGCAGAGATTTCTTCTTGTTTCTTGTTGAGTGGACAGTCCTTGAATATATTCCCCACCTTATGGCAGCGGCGACATCTAAATGGAACCCCTTCGTAATCCAATATTTGAACCCTTGTATATTCCCCCAGTGCAAGGTAATCTTCTCCTCCAAACCTTCGCGGGTATCCAAATATACCAAGATGCGCGCGAGAGTTCTGTTCCTTGACTCTACGAAGGTTCGATCATGATCAAGATATAATCCCAGTGTATTCCCAATGCGCATGAAGACCTCCTCACTCCAGTACTGTAGAGGGAGCCTCGGTAGACGAACCCACAGTGGACCAACTTTAATTTGTTCTCTTTCTGGATCAAATAGAGGGCTCCATCTCTTTAACAGTACCGACGCCATCTCAATGTGCCAATACCTAGCCAGCACCAAGTCTGTATAGTTCTCCTTTGCAAAATGAAGAGCAAACCAGCTTCTAGGTAAAACTTGCGCCTCAGGTAATTCCTTGAGGACCCCTCCCCAAATTTCCTTTACCCATAGGGTGAGTCTGGCCACCGAATATGCCTTCCCGCGGACATGTCCAACAAGTATGGTACTCACCATGATAGATGCTTCCCCGATAGCAGAGGTATCTCCAAAACGAATCGATATGTCCCTTGTAGTCGCTTTAACACACTTGGTTCTTTTCTTCCCAGTACGCGGTGCAGATGGGTGATCCACTAATGGGTCTGAGGAGCCTTCCAGATGAATCGATTTTGAAGGTCTAACCCTAACTGCTGGAGCCTCAAAATAGCCCGAGGGCGCGTGAAGGGAGACAAAGGGAGCTGCAGCTGTCGACATAGGAGTACCCGAAGATGTCGCGGCGGAGAAAGTTGTATTGTGCGGATGCGGATCAAAAGAGGGCGACGGAGGGATAACAGTTGACAGAAAGCGAAGGGTCCTAGGGGACAGAGGGGGAAGGTCCAAGGCTAGAGAACCCCGAGGAGAATTTCCGGCAGAAAGTTGAGCAGAGCTATGAGCCGGCAAGGTTACCACCAGAGAAGGTATATGCGGCGATGGGATCGATGGATGATTAGGGCCGGCAGCTGCAGATGAAAAGTTAGGACACCCAAATATCACCTGATCATGATGCGGGTCTTCTGAGTAATCAACAACCTCCTCCGTTTCCATAGCTTCACCCATTTTAGCTGAATTCATCCTGAAAGCGACAGATGGACCTGAAAAACCGGGTCAGGTAACAGGCAGCAACAGGTTCGCGGGCTGAGAGGTAACAGGTTACAGTGAATGGGTTAACCAAAACCCTTACGGTCTACCACGGAGCCCATTCTTTTTTCAAACTCTCCTATATCACACACCTTAACTCTTTTCTTCCTTCTCATTGTAATAGGGTAGTGAATTTGTCAAGTTTCTTCTTTCCACCTCCGGTTTATAGTCTTATGGAGAAGGGATTAAATTTTTCCCTTGCTCCTAAAAATTCCTTGTGGAAGAAATTATGTGTGACATTGAGTTTGGGATTAGGGACTTACCAGATAATATTGAGGATATAATCAAACAAGACTGTGTTGTCGTCCTTAGAAAAGCAAAGCCCCCGAAGAACAACATTAGCAAGGAAGAGTTTGATGCCCTCAAATCTTTGAACAAGAATCAAGACATCGTTGTTCTAAAAGCCGACAAGGTTGGGGCTGCAGTTATCCTGGATAAGGAGGATTACCGAAAGAAGATGTTTGATCACCTTTGTAACAACGAGAGCTACATAAAACTCAATAATAATCCCTTGAAGAGGATCTCCGGAACAGTTGCTCTAGGTATAAAGTCTAGTAGTACTGTTGGCGCCTTTAGCCACAAACTCATTGGGAGTAGCCCTATCACTCCCAAGATCTATGGGCTTCCAAAGATCCATAAGGATGGGGCCCCCCTAAGACCCATTGTCAACACCATAGGAGGGCCAATCTATGTTCAGCTAGATATTTAGCCCTAAAGCTAGAACCCCTTGTTGGGCTTACAGAGTCATTTGTCAAAGACTCTTCATTGTTTGTCAATGAGTTGAAGGACGTGAAGTTTGATCCTGGAGACAATCTTGTTAGTTTCAACGTGGTTTCCCTTTAATCTAACATCCCTATTAAGGAGGCCGTTGAGGTCATCAATCACCTCACTGATCCTGATACTGTAAATTAGTTGAGATTTGTCTGTCTTATACGTTTTTATGCTTTGAAGGGGAATTATATGAACAAACATGTGTTGTTGCCATGGGCTCCCCGCTATTGCCTATTGTAGCTAATCTGTTTATGGAAGACATTGAATCCAAAGCTTTGGCCTCGGCTTGATTCAAGCCCAAGCTATGGAAAAGATTTTTGGATGACACCTGCGTCATCTAGCCTCACAGTCAAGAAAAGTTGCATTTCTTTTTCCAGCATCTTAATAGTCAATCTAACTCCATAAGTTTTCTACGGAGTAGGAAGTTGATGGTTGCTTGCTTTTCCTTTGATGTCCTTATTTGGAAGAAGGACGATGGTTCTTTCTCACATCAGGTATTTCAGAAGAAAACTCATCTGAGCAGTATCTTCATGCCCAGTCACATCATTTACCTACTCAAAAGCTAGGTGTTCTCAACATGTTAGCTACTTGTGCATGAGAATTTCTGATGAAAACGACCTTTCTAAAGAGAAAACCCATCTCCTTGATGTTTTCATTAACAATGGATATAGTAGGCACCAAGGTCTTAATGCTTTCCTTAAGGCTAGGAAAGTCCTAAGGTTAAAAAAAAACCCAAATCAAACTTTTGGGGTGCATCTCTCTTTCATCCAAGGGACCATAGGCGATTGCGAGAATCAAAACTTTTAGGGTGCATCTCTCTTTCATCCAAGGGACCATAGGCGATTGCGAGAATCATGAGGAAGCATAGGGTTTACTCAATCTTTAGGCCCTTTAACACCATTTGAAGCTCCTTAAAATCTATAAAAGACCCAGTGGACCCCAAGGATATGAAGGGTGTTTATGTTATGCCCTGTTCTTGTGGAACACCCTACATTGGTGAAACTGGCCGCTCAATAAATCAAAGGATTCATGAGCATGCAGCTGCATCAAGCATGGGAGGACCCAATCTTCAGCTTTGGCTGAACATGCGGAAAAGACAAAGCACCACATATGCATTGAGGAGGCTTGGGTCATTGCAAGGATTAGTCAATTTCATCACCATAATTTTAGGGAGGCCATAGAAATTGAAAGGAGCCCAAGTAATCTAAACAGGGACGATGGCTGGAAAATTAATAGATGTTGGATCCCTGCCCTTTCCTCTTAGCATTTTTATTTCCTTTCTTGTTTCATTTGGTTGTATCGATTTCTATTCGATTTTTTTATTTTAATTTTTAATTTAATTTATTTTTATTTATCCCCTTGATTCTTAATATATTATTAAATTTCTCGAAATTGGCCTCTTTTGATTTCTCCCCCTTGGGTTATTGTTTATTCCTTCCTCATTTGTTCCCTTATCTTCTTGTTAGTTAATTTTGACCCTTTAGTTGTTTCCCTTTTTTTTTAGTTATTTAATTTAATTTATTCTAATTTTTGTATTTATATTCATCCATTGAAGAGAAATGGTGTTAATGGTTTACTGATCTTTCCTAGGAAATTGAAGCAATGTGATGCTTGTTTCTTGGGAAAACATATCAAGCAACCATTTCATGATTCTTTTACTAGAGCATGTAGAAATCTTGAATCGATTCTCTTTGACTTGTGTGGCCCTATGCCTGTTCCTTTTGCAAATGGAAATAAATACATGATGACTACACCAGAATGTGTTGGGTATATTTGCTGAAGAGCAAATCTGAGGCTTTTGAAACTTTCATAAACTTTAATGCATGGATTGAAAACAATACACTATCTCATATTGGCTTTATTCGTACGAATAATGGAAAAAACTATACTTCAAACTATTGTTTTTCCATGACATTGGAGTCTAGGATAGAATCTTAAATCATTGACACTACCAATCCAAGTGTTACAAGTCTACTTTGCACAATAGAATAATATGCAACGGTAAATCTACTAGTGCACAAAATATATATAACTTTTGACACAATTATACAAAAACCCAACTTCGTTATATTAATCAACTGATAATACATTAGTCTAGGGCTCCCGTACCAGGGATAATGGCCCTCAAATATCCACTACCACAAGATAACATGATCAAGATACACTGACAGTCTAGCTGACGCAGTGGATGATCACAATTGCTTTGTCATATCTTGTAAACTGCGGGTCCATCACTTTCGTTTGGAAACACTGCTTTTATCAATGCACCAACTAATTTAGGCCACTGAACTCAGTCTCTAAAATCTTTCCTCTAGCGTGATCATAAGTCCATCGATCATCAACACTTAGGGTCTTCATGCTTAGTAGCTTCTCTGTCCTTCAAGGCAACAACACTCCCATTGTTGCTCCTCAGCTCTTTTGGGACTTTTCTTCCCACTATAGTCTTCTTGCACTGCTCCAATGATGACTAACATAGGGTTAGAGTGCTGCCACCTATCATCATCGAATGTCACTTCTCCAATGATGAACACGGGTTGTCAACAACTACTCTTCGCTCGCTAAATATTGAGCTCCTCCAAACTGCCACTCCTAGCAGCCACCTTTGTCCATCAGGGTGTTGCACTAGGCTCTTCTTGGTCAACTCTCATGCTGCCCTCCAATAGACCGTGAGTTTCCAATACAAATGTCAACCTAGGACCTCATCCTCTAGCATCTAACTCAACATTAATACATCAACCAATCACATACCTGCATTCCCAAACGCTGGTGTCCACTGTTGCAACTCTGATAATTGGTTAGGGCCATCTTGCACGCTGCTAAAACACCTTTTCCAAGACTATCAAACCTCTAGAACCATGCGTCCTCCCTCCAAATAGTGCTACAACAACTCGCTGTTGTCTTAGCCTCCTCCTAGGCCTCAAAAAGGAACCCCACAACCTCTTGTCCAAGTAAACAAAGCCCTGCGGCCTACCATTGTTTTAAGATCTGGTTGGCTCGGAACTGACTCGGTCGAGTTGGTCTGAGCCGGAAAAAAAATTTCAACTTGGCAGAAAAAATGGTTTGGTTGGCTAAGTCATGACTGACCTGGTGCCTGGAGGTATTTTTTTCACTTGTACAAATTTTTTTTTGCTTATTAAATTTTAGGTGCATATCTAGAAATCCTAGAGTGTTTTTTGTGAAAGAAATGAACATTGAATCAATGTTTTTTTTTTCATTTTCAGAGTGTTTGCTTTTATTTCCTAGCCAAAAAATGGCACCTAGAGTGAGACATCCTGCTTGGGCATATGTTGAAATGGTTGATAGTCAAATGCATTGCAAATTTTGCCAAAGGAAAATTAAGGAAGGTCCTGGGGGCATTAATACGCTGAAACAACACTTGGCGGGGATTAGAGGCCAAATTACTCCATGTACCTCACTAGAAATTGGGGAGATTAGGAAGGAATTGTTAGGCAGCTTTGAGAAGTTTAAAGAAGATAAGGCTAGGCAAAAAGAGTTAGAGGCTAAAATTGGGAGGAAGAGGGAGATACAAAAAATGATGGCTACCAACCCCCATTATGATTTTGAGGGTTCTTCTTCCATCCCTCATACTGATGCATCCAACCCTTTCCGATATGTTCCTCCCTCTTTTGGTTCTGTTCAAGATAAGGGAAAGGGTAGAATGAAAAAGGGTGATATAACTATCAAAAGTTATTCCACTCCCTCGTCTCCATCAGATGCACATGGTCCTCAAGCTAGTAAAAGTCAAATGCAGTCCATTTTAAATGACCATTGGAAGAAAGAATTGAGGGAGACTGCTTGTGATTACATAGCTAGATGGTGGTATGATCCTGATATCCCCTTCAATGCTTCCCGTTCACCATATTATGAGCCTATGTTTGATGCCATACATGCTGCTGGAAAAGGCTTCAAAGGCCCTACTATGCATGAGCTAAGGGGGCATCGTTTGCAGAAAGAAATTGCATCCATTAATGAGTATTTGGAAGATTTCAAGGACTCATGGGCAAGAACAAAATGTACTATCATGTCAGATGGATGGACCGATCAAAGAAACCGTACCATCATAAACTTTCTTATCTTCTGCCCACGGGGAACCATGTTTTTAAAATCAGTTGATGCATCTGATAAGGTAAAAGATGAGCAATTGTTTTTCAAGCTATTGGACCAGGTTGTTGAGGAGGTGGGGGTGGCTAATGTTGTTCAAGTCATCACAGATAATGCCTCTAACTATGTTCTTGCTGGTAAAATGTTAGAGGAAAAACACAAGACCATATTTTTGACCCCATGTGCTGCACATTGCATAGACCTCATGCTTGAGGATATTGGAATATTAGATTGGGTCAAAAACATTGTAGATCATGGCAAAAGCATAACAAAATTTATCTACAATCATTCATGGATTTTGAGCTTCATGAGGAAACACACTGGGGGCAGGGATATTATTAGGCCTACCATCACTAGATTTGCTACTCATTTTTTGACATTGCAATCTATGCTTTCCCAAGATAGCAACTTGCAAAAGACGTTTTCCAGTGATGAATGGAATCAAAGCAATTGGTCTCACAAACTGGAAGGCAAAGAATTGAAAAAGAAAGTTAATGAGGAAACTTTTTGGAGAAAGGCAGCAGAGATTGTGAAGCTTGCTGAGCCACTGGTTAAGGTGTTGCGGTTGGTGTATGGGGAACAATTAGGAGACAATGGATGAAATTTGCAAGTCTCAATGGTCCCTTCAACAAGTGTGATACAAGGGAAGATCGCAATGGTTTAGGCAGACTGACCCCATTGGTTGGTGGACCATGCATGGGGATGATGCTCCAGAGATCCAACAACTTGCTATTCACTTATTGTCTAGTTCATCTGCAGTAGAGAGGAATTGGTCCACATATAGCTTCATCCACTCTATAAAGAGGAATAGACTTTCCTCGAGGAGAGTAGAGAAGCTAGTTGCAATGCACAATGCTCTACGTCTTGCACATAGGAAGACACCAGAGTATTGGAAGGGACCGGCAACACGATGGGATGTGGATCTAGAGGATAGCACACAGATAGATGATGAGGATGGACTAGATGAGTTGCAACATGGTTTGGTTGGAGTTCTATTGGTTACTTAAGAGAGTGACTCTGAATTTGATACTGACAATCCGATTGATGGTCCCGATGACTTCATGCAGCAAATGGATGTAGAGGACCAATCATTGAGATTGAGTCCTTGATGTGGATTTTATTTTCAGTGCTCAATATCCATTTTTACTTTTCAATTTTAACTTTTGAGTTGTGACACCAGATATTGATGACCTCAGATTGATTCTTGACTCTTGACTCTTAAATATTTTTGAGTTTGAAACTTTGAGTTATAAAAATCTAGTGTTCAA
This sequence comes from Pinus taeda, assembly GCA_000404065.3. Lineage (NCBI taxonomy): Eukaryota > Viridiplantae > Streptophyta > Pinopsida > Pinales > Pinaceae > Pinus > Pinus taeda. The sequence continues at coordinate 59,534 of APFE031355001.1, read as the reverse complement.
ACTTCAGTATCTAGTGTATAGTAAATTGTAATATACTAGTATGTTTTGCTTTCAATTTAGATTGTAGAATGATGAATGATGATTTCAATTTTTAAATCAATGTAGATTGTAGAATGATGAATGATATTTTAATATTTCATTATTGAATTTTTTATCGAATCTCATGTTATGGATGAATAATGAGTATGTCATATGAATGATGTATGTATCAAAATGATGAAGATGGATCAATGTATGTCATTATTAAATTATTTAATTCAATTATGAATTTAAATTTGTGTGGATCAAATTTCAATTTTCAATGTATCGGTATCAATATTGCTATGTCTATTTAATATTTTATGCTTTCGTTATTGAATAATGAATATGAACTTGATATTTTATATATATATATATATATATATATACACCCTGACGCCCCCCCACACCCCCGAAATTTCCCTAAAATTTGAGGATACCCCCACATGTCCCCCTTATGCGTCTCCTCGCACCAGAGTCTTGGTGGAACATTGATATTATTCCACTATGCAAAGTGGGCTTCTCGTGATACATGGATTGGTAGCGTCAGTGATTTAAGATTCGATCCTAGACTCCAATATAGTGGAAAAACAACATGGTATCGGAGTTACTTTGAAGGGTAGGTGAATCAGAGTCTGCACAACGAAGTACAACATAAGAGGGAGTTGGACACATTATTGGTGAAGGGCTCACAACAATGTTGATGTTGCAGGTTGGTCTCCGATATGAGAACAAGTTGGAAGCGTTGTCCAACTATAGTCTGTTGAAGGAAAGGATCAAGTTGGTTTTGATGGTCAATAGGATCAAGGAATTCACCGAGAAAGAAATCAAGCCAACAGACCGTAAGGCGCTGAAAGTGTACGAAGAGTTGGATACGAAGGCGAAGCTAATCATCCTAAGTGGTGTGAAGGACTCCTTAATACCTCATTTGTATGGGAAGAACACTACACATGAGATGTGGATTACTCTTTAAAATTTGCTCCAAAATAAGAATGAGAACCGAGTGTTAGTATTAGAGGACAAGTTGTAGTCCACCAAGATGATACAAGGTGAAGGAGTGACTTCATATCCAAAAAGTTTGTCTCAAGTTCGAGATGAGCTTGTTGTTGTCGGTGTGACTACTGAAGATTTTGAGATGGTAAGGATTGCCTTGAAAGGGTTCATTCCAGAGTGGAAGCCATTTATCAAGGGGATCGTTTCCAGGGACAAGTTGCAAGACTGGAATAGGCAAGATGAGTTTTGAAGAAGAGTTGCAAGACGAGGATCTTCATCTGAAGATGAGGGCTTTAGATGATGACATGGCACTTGCAACACAAATGAAGGGTAAGCAAATGAAGGATTAAGTGTTTCAACTGTGGCGAGATGGGTCATTTTTCGACAAGATGTATGATGAAGAAGAAGGGAGATGACACGAAGAAGTAAGAGAAGCAGGTCATAGGGGTCACCACTTTTGCCGAGATAGATGATCTCTCTAAGAGGTTGGAGAAGGACTTTTCTTTGATCTCTCATTTCTCACAGGGTACCAACGATGAGGTTGCATGGTACGTGAACAATGAAGCGTCAAAGCATATGACAAAGTAACAAAGGAGCAAATAAAGACGGTATACAAAGATAGAGTGGCAAAGTATGGGCCCATTTGGGCAATCATTGATGAAAGATGGAACAATCAACTCCATCGCCCTATACATGCAGCTGGGTATTTTTTGAACCAACGATATCATTATAAAGCTAAGGAGTCAGGAGCTTTGAGGGGGGAGGTCAGAGATGGACTGATTGATTGCATTGATCGCATGATCCCATTGGAGTCTAATCAGCTGGAGATACACCGATAGGTCACAACCTTCAGCAATGCCCTAGGTACCTTTGGGAAGAACCTAGCAAAGATTGCAAGAGAAGCAAATGAGCCAGGTAAACAAAAATTTCAATTTTCAAATTCTTAATAGTTTTATTTTTTTTAAAAGTTTGTTAAATCGTTTATAATTTGAAAGTTAGATATAATTTGTAATTTTGTTGAGCTAACTCATTACACTCCTATGTTTTTTGCAGCGCAATGGTGGGAGGCCTTTGGTGGCCATTGTCCTGAATTGCAAAGGTTTGCAATTCGTGTTTTGAGTCAAACTTGCATTGCAACTGAGTGTGAGCGCAATTGTTCTGTCTTTGAGAGGATTCACACAAAGAGGAGAAACCGTTTGGATCAAAAATGGTTAAATGATCTAGTTTATGTCCAATACAACCTCTGGCTTAGACGAAACCAATTGCTAAACAAAAGACCTGATTCAGATCCCATTTTGTTGGAAGACATTGATCCAACATCAGATTGGGTAGTGGAGAGTCGTCGAGCAGAGTTTGATCCTGATGAGGATCTTGATTTAGATTTAGATATCGAGAGATTCGAGACATCAGTTGAACTTGAACATGCTGTTCAGTTGAATGCAGATCCCAATCCACCAGCCCTAGTCTCACAGCTAGTAAGGACTCTAGTTGTAGGTGCTTCTTCTGCTCAGCCACGACAGAAGCGCAGCCACATATCTACTCTATCTCAGCTTGCATCTGTTGCAGTTGCACAACCTGCTAGTGGTACCGCTTCTACAATTGCAGTTGGAGATGATGATGATGAGGAGGAGCCATGGGGCCCCCTGTCTGACTCTGATGATGATCCAAAGATTGATCGACATGATCTTGGCTCCTCTGGCAGTAGCTACTAGCCAGTAGTACTAGTACTCGAGTCTGGTCACAATTTACTTTTGTTGTAGAGGCCATTTCTAGCCTCCTTGGTTATGTGTTTTTTGTTTTGAGTCTTTGATCATGTATGACAGTTGACTATGTATTGCCATTGGACAGTGCACTGGGTACCATTTTGATATAATGGATTGGTTCATGAGCCTACTTTGATCATATGTTGTCTTCCATCTATATTATAATGTTGTGTGTTTGGAAACATGAATGAAAATCTTTAAAATTATGTTTAAAACCTTTAAAATTATGATTTTTCTATAAAAAAAAAATATTTAATGTATTTTTTACAACGACTGAGTCATTACCGTTTCGGAGTCGGAGTCGGAGTCGACCCTCGGTCGAGTCGGAGTTTTAAAACATTGCCAATATGAGGGTCTTGCTGCTGCAATTGCCTTGACCATCTCATTGTAGTAAGGAGAACGACTAACATGGAAAGGAATGCCATTGGCAAAAAGAAATTTTCCGATGGCATCATCTGTATCATCACGATTCAACTTACCATACATCCTTGCAAGAGTTGGTCCAACTGCACAAGAACGAGAACCATTAGTCCCAACAGGAGATGTGGAGGCATATTTTTCATTTGTTTTATTTTTCTTTTGGAGCTTGTGGCTTCATGAATATTTTGGTGAGCTTGGGCTGTGACATTTTTAGTTAAGAAGGTGCCCTTCGTATCTGCTGCCATTTGCATCCTCAAGGGCTCTGATTTTTGCACTAAGGTTAATTTGGTACATATATGAATCCCTTTGCCACCTACACCCAAAAGATGCATCTTGATCCAACTATAACTCCCAATCCAAGAATGACCACAAACATTGCATTTCAATGGTGTGTCCCACCTCTTTGTTTTCCTGGTTTTGGTTGAATTGAAGAGTCAACGATTTGGTAACATATAACAAAAGAGGTTTGCTTGGGTTAAATGTCCTATTTGCATGTTCTGCCAATGACTTTGATGGGGTTGCAGTTGCACTGGGAGAAACACTCGCTGCACTACTGCCATGGGTTTCATTCATTGTTGATGAGATTTCAGATCCAAGTGGACTTTTTGTTTGAAGATGATATTCACTATCATTGTCAGTGGCATTGTCGTTGCTCATGCTGTTGTGATCAACCATTTTACACTTGCAGCGTGTTGTGTTTTAATTTATTTTGCAATTTTTTTAGTTTCCTTGCAGGAAGGGTTTAATTTTTTTTTTTCTCATAATGTAAATTAAAATTTACAATACAAAATCTACTATAATTAAATTACTAAAATTTAAAAGCTTTAAAAACATTACAGAAGCTATAAAGAATATTAAAATAGCGAACAATGTACTGTTCACTGTGTTCATTAAATTATTAAAATTTAAAAACATTACAAAAATTCCTACTTAGAAGTTAGAAGTTATAGAATAAAAAAAATAAAAAATAAAATTATAGTGCCATTGTACATTGTACATTGTTCATTGTGTTAATTTTTTTTTTTTTTTTAAAACAGTGTGAATTTACCGTTCTCGATTTTGGAGCAATCCTGGCAGTAGGTGAGTAGGCGTTTGAACTTTGCAGTACTCGACCCTGTAGGAGAGCAGAAGCATGAACTTGAAGTTGGAAGTTGGAGGTTGACGATAACTTGCAGGAGAGCAGGAGCAGGACGACATAGGGCAACGATACAGGTAGGAGGTCGACGACACAGGGAACGCTAAAGCGAGGAGGTCGATGACACAGGCAGCGCTGGAACAAGGAGGTCGATGCCACAGGCAACGCTGGAGTAGGTCTCAACAGGGCTTGGTGATGACAAGAGGACGACTCGACGACAACGGGAGCTCTTTAGCGTCTTTCAAAAAGTCGAGTCGACCAAATGAAATGAACGATGAGCTTTTAATTTTATTAAACCTAGCTTTTCTTTAATTTTTTGTTTTATTTATTTTATTTTTAATTTTATTTATTTGTTTTGATCTTTTAAAAGGTTATTTTCATTTTTATTTTTAAATTGGGTCTTATTAGACAAATTTAAGGGGGGACACGCCCCCCTTCAAAAGGGACTCGTAGAAGCACGCCTTTTGAGGGCAGGCGCCCAAACACACACTTTTTGGGGAGTCTAGATCCCCACACTGGGGAAACGCACCCCGTTGCGTCTCCCTAAAAAGGGTGCGTGGGGAAACGCACCCCCTTGCGTCTCCCTGAAAAGGGTGCGTGGGGAAACACACCCCAGTAGACTCTTCGTCCCGGGTGTGTGCACCCGACCCTCGGGTACCCGTCCTCGTGGAATGCTGAATAATATACAACAGTAAATCTACTAGTGCACAAATTCTACACAATGTTTTACACAATTTTACAATAACTAAACATGGTTATATTAATCAATCGATAATACAACAATCTAGTGCTCTCGTATCGGGGATAATGGCCCTCGAATATCCACTTGCACAAGATACAAGATACATTAACGGTCTAGTTGATGTGGTCAATGGTCACAACTACTTTGATGTATCCTGTACACTGTGGGTCCTTCGCTTTCGTTTTGCAACACTGCCTCTATCAATGCACCAACTCCTTTTGGCCATTGAATTCGGTCTCCATAATCTACCCTCTAGCTAATCATAACTCCATCTATCATTAACACATCACTGCTCCTTCGCCCTTCAAGGCAACAATACTTTGAGACTTCTTCCCATTGCTGCTCCTCAGCTCTTTTGGGACTTGTCTTCCCACTATAGTCTTCCTAAGTTGCTCCAATGAAGACTAACATAGGGCGGGAGGGTTGCCACCTATCATCATCGAATGTCGCTTCTCCAACAATGAACATGGGCTATCAAGTTATCAACAACTACTCCTCTTGGCTAGCCAAACCTTGAGCTCCTCCAAACTGCCACTCCTAACAACCGCCTTTGTCCATCAAGGCGCTGCACTAGGCTTCTCTTGGTCCACTCTCATGTTGCCCTCCAACAGACCACGAGCATCCAAGACAAATGTCCAACCTAGGGCCTCATCCTCGAACATCTAAGTCAACATTAATACATCAACCAATCGCATACTTGCGTTCCCAAACGCTGGTGTCCACAGCTGCAAACCTGACCATTGGTTCAGGCTTGCTTGGACGTTGCTACAACACCTTTTCCAAGACTATCAAACATCTTAAACCATGCAGCCTCCCTCCAAACAATGCTACAACAACTCGCTGTTGTCTTAGCCTCCTTCTAGGCCTCAAAACTGAACCCCACAACCTCCTGTCCAAGTAAACAAATGCCTGCGGCCTACTGTTGCTTCTCAACCCCCTAAACAAGGTTCTTTAGGCCTGCGTGCTAGCTGTAGGTGATCCAAACAAATTTAACTTGCTATAAGGAAGATCTACCACAAAAAACATGCCCAAAACATCACCAAATATGCCTTTGACAAATGCGCAACCTCCTACTCCAAACTCGGACCTATAGAGAGACAAATAACCAACCAAAATAGTCCCAAATACTCTTTCCCTCCTCCTCCTAGAGCTTGGCTGCTTTAGAGGTGTATAATCTATGAGAAGATGTTTTTTGGATGTGTCTAAATGCCTCCCATTAACCTCATTTATATCGAATACAAGGGCTCCATCAAATCACACTTGTGGGCTTGACAACCTATCATAAGGCCTCTAAACACCTAGCTGACCTTAATCTTGTGCCACCATGCCCATACATTAACTTCAGAAAATATTTTCTTCACTTCTAGAGCTCAGATATTGATGATTTTCGCTGCCCCTTTCTCCTCTAAGGGTTGTCTAACACCTCCATGTGTCAAATCATCGAAATGCCTCGTGATTTCACACCCACCAGTTAGGGTGCAAGGCCCACACCTTGGCTTCCAAGCCCACAAAGAACTTTTGTAGTGTAGCTCCAACCTTCAAACCTCAAACCCTAGGGCTTGAGGTACTTCCCAAGCTACCAAATCTCAACATAATTTGAAAATTATCTTCGCTAGCATGGGATCCAACATCAAACGATTGTGCCTTATAATCCTCAACAGAATGATGTAGCCGAAAGAATGAACAGGACAATCTTAAATATGGTATGTTCAATGATGTTTTTCAAATACATTAAGTTGATGTTCTGGGACCTTATAATCCTTAACAAAATGGTGTAGTCGGAAGAATGAACAGGACAATCTTAAATATGGTACGTTCAATGATGTTTTCAAATACATTAAGTTGATGTTCTGGGATGATGTAGTACTATGTGCAGTTTATATTAAAAATCGATGTCCATCTCATGCTCGAAAAGACAAGACTCCCTTTGTAATGTGGTATGGCCACATTCCTTCACTGAGGCATCTCATGGTTTTTGGTTCCACCTATTATGCCTTGATAACTAAGGAACAAAGAAACAAACTTATTGAATGGAGTCGAAATGTATCTTCTTGGGGTACTCAGATACCTCCAAAGCATATCGTCTCTACGATGAAGTAAATAAAAAGTTTATACTGTCTAGACTCTAAAGATGTGATTTTTCTTTAATCTTCCAGGAATGACAATGTTGTTGAGTGGCAGCTTGATCGCTTGTATAGATTTAGGAATGCAAAATATTTTTAGGAATTTGATAATAAGATTCCACATCTTGAAGGGGGATCCCTATCCTGGATCAATATGTGGAATCTCCTTCTGAAGCACTCTCGCCCCCTCATGAAGCTCCAACCACCGATCAAGAAGACACTTTGAGTAATGTGATTGAGAGAATTGGAAGGCTAAATCTTGATTCAACCCCATCTCAATTAATAGAATAGCTTGGGCCATCTTAAAAGGTCCTCCAAAATGGCTGTCCAAGACACTTGAAAGTGTTCATCCTAATGAAGTTGGAAGGACAAGAACGAGAAGTTCTACTAGACAAAATGGAGGTCATGTAGACAATTCTGATTCAATTGTTGATATGGACATTTCTTATAATTGTGAATTAAATTTGTCTACAAATTTTGAACCAACTTACTTTAAAGAAGTTGCTTCCGATAATGAATGGAAAGAAGCAATGCAGAAAGAGTATGATGCTCTGATAAAGAATGGAACGTAGACGCTGGTGGACCCTCCATTTGGAACCAAACCGATTGGCTACAAGTGGGTCTTCAAGAAAAAATATAAATTAGATGGCTCACTTGACAAGCATAAAGCAAGGTTCATGGCAAAAGGTTTTGCACAAAAAGAAGGTGTCGATTATGAGGAGACTATTGGCCCCACAACAAAATGGGCTATCATCCAAACTCTCTTTGCCTTAGCAGCTTAGAATGAATGGAAAGTCCATCAAATGGATGTAAAAATTGCCTTCTTGAATGGAGATTTGAAAGAAAATGTTTTTATGTCTCAACCAAAGGGATTTGTTGTAAAGGGATATTTTCTTGAGCCACACAAGGGCTATGGTTAGAGAAGCCCTTGTCTTGTGGTTAGAACCCTAACATACCTCTTCAAGTGACTTTGCCTTTGTTTCTTTATGATTTACCCTTATAGGTCATTTGAATAGGTCCATATTGCCTCTTGTCATTTTTAAATTCCATGAACGCTTAATAAAGATGCATTTGTTCTTTGTTTAAGAGATAGGAACATGTTAACAATGCCACATGACATCTCCTTATGCATATATCTCTCCTCCAAATATGTAGAAAACAACTCAAACAAAGTGCCCTTACACCCAATATCTTAGAGGTGAAACATGCCTCCAGGTATGTGAAATGCACCTCAGATAATGCGTAATGCCCTACTAGACCTTCTAGACTGCACTAGATGCCTTCTTGAAGAGGGAGTTCCCATTAGTAGGGTAAATTCATGATAAGGCAACAAATATTTAACTCCTCATCAAATGGGTACCTTTTATCATTTAAAGGTATTTGAATGCCATATGGTACCTCTCAAAGAAGAACATTTTTCTCTTGGACTATGTTTGACCCATAACTTGCCACGAAAAGAGCCTTGGACATTTTACCAAGGAAGGTATTCTTCATCTAGGCCCCTTAAAGCTTATGTCATCTATCTTTGTGGTCCTAGGACCTTGGGTACGATCCATTTGTAGGGCACTCCATCAATGATGAAACCCAATGGTAATGTAGACCGCAACAAATATATGTCAATATGCCCAATTGGAAACCCAATGTTGAAACATGCCTCCAAAAGAGGCTACATCAAGCCAACAATACCCCTTTACACTTTTTTTTTCCCTAGAAGATGAGTGGTGCTTGGGGAAGATAGAACAAGGTGCATGGCCTCCAGGTCTCTTCTCTCAACTTGTAATCAACCATGCTCTGTAAGTGAGAGAAAGATGTGCATGGAAATGCAAAATAAGCCACACATTTTTAGGGGTAACACGTAGCCAAATTTTATAGGACATCACTCTTGGAACAAGGGACCCGGTTGCATTTATCAATAGGCCAAAGGCCAACTTTGGAGGTGCTTCATAACATGGGTAGAAGAGATGTTCTACTCTTGGTTGGTGTAATGCTAAAAAAAATAAAAGCACTGAGGGATGCAAGTTGCATTTATAGCTCAAGCTCGAGATACATTAAACTCTTGGTTGGTTTAATGCTAATAAAATGAAATAGAAAAGTTTTGACATTGAACATTAATGTTGTAGAAATTTTAAGGTCTGTAGCCCCAACCCAGTTTCAAAGGTTTTGCATAGAGTTTAATGCCCATAGCCACACATGTTAGCTGATAATGTAAACTTAATGGAATTTTTAGAGAAACATTTATGATTTCAGGACCATACTTCTTTTGCACTTTACAGCTGATAGAAAATAAACAAGCATGCTCAAATTTTTTACACTGATTTTGGTCTAACAGTGACCTTAGAAAAACCCCACAATGGGGAGAATAATTACTAAGAAGGATTTTATTTTTGCTTTCTGAGGAAAATTTATACACAGCAATAAATTCACCAAGGGTACTTACCTCCCCTTTAAATTTGGACAACTGATAAGATTTGGCTGCCTGGAAATTTGTGCCACAGTTTGAACTTAACCCCTTGATTTTCGTGCCTCGGTGAGCTGTCTCTGCCCTTTGAAATCAAGCCAAAGTTTTGCAACAATTCCCTTGTTTTGCGTGCCCACCATTCCGCTTCAATCACTTGAAAATGAATGCCCTTCTGCCCTGAATTTCTCTCCTAGAAAATTGTGCCGAGGCCCCAGGTATGCTCAGTCAAACTAGAATTTCATGTCACTGTTTCAGAGAATTTCTCTTCTAGAAATTCACACTAGTCTATCAGATTCAGGCCTGCAATTCTGCTCCTCCTAGTCCCTTGTAAATGTGGCCTGATATCTTTGAAATTTGAGTTGAAAGCTTGCCTCGATATTCGTGCCTGAGATTGCCTAGGAATTCGGACCTGTAGGTCACTTTATTTTCTGTAAAGTGTGATTTCCTCCTGCAAAAATCTCTGTTGGAGCAGCTTCCTCTCTTTTGTCACTCTCTTCTTCTCTAACTCTTCACAAGTAGAATGATAGAGCCCTCAGCATTTTTCCTCCCTTTTTAGCTTCATTAATTACGAGAACTCTAACCCTTTTGATCAAGGGCTGAGATTAGATCTCATCCCTCTAGATCGGTGGAGATCATTCCCTCACTTACACTCTTTTTATGTGGCCCCCCTCGCTAATGACTCCCTAGTCACTTTATAACCATATATTTGTACCTTGTACTTTTTTTGCCACATAAAGTCAACTTAAAATTATGAAGTGATTTTAATACTAAAAGTACCTAGTACATAAAGTACCACATAAAGTCACATGCTAAAAAGGTGTTATAAAGTGTTTTCCTAGGCAAAAATGCAAATTCACTAGTAAACACCTACTTGGTACCTTTTTCTTCAACACTCCATCTTAGCGAGCAAGGTGTTTCTCACCACTCCCATCTTGTCTCTGAAGTACACATGCTTTCCCCTTGGCAATGACTTGGTGAGAGAGAGTATCTGCAACCTGTTCATTAGTGGATGTATACTGAAGCCTCATTGCTCCTCTTTGAACCCAATCCTTGATGAAGTGCTACTTGATCTTTATGTGCTTTGACCAATCACGAAATCTCTATGAGTTTAATGCAACTCTGATTATCACAGTGTATTGTAGTTGGTCTTTGCCTTTGAACAAATAAACCACATAGCTTGCAAAGCCAAATAGCGTCGCAAATGGCCTGACTAGATGCAATATACTTAGTTTTCGTTGAGCCTAGTGCTAATGATCTCTGCTTCTTGTTGAACCATGACACTGCCTCTGAACCCAACATGATCTAGAATTACTCTTCCGATCACTAGCACTCCCTGCCCAGTCTGAGTTTGTACAACCTATCAACCTGATTCCATCTCCTTGGATATAGTCCAAACCATAGTCCATTGTGCCCTGTAGGTAACGAAACACATGTTTCGCAACCACCCAGTGCACTCTCTTGGGCTCCATCATAAGCTGACTCAATGTGTTCACTGTGAAACAATACCCGGTCTAGTGTTGACTAGATACACCAATGATTTGATGAAATGGCGATACAAAGTGGGGTTCACCAACTCAGAATCTGAAACTTGCAAGTTCTTCTAGTTGGTCTGGTGATCATCGGAGTAGCCATAGGCTTGCAATCCTCCATACAAAATCTCCTCAGTATGTTTCCTGCATATCTTCCCTGACCCCTGAAGATATGCCAATCCTCCTGCCAAACTCCGACCCCAAAAATTAATGCATCAATTGCATATCAGTCATGTCAAACTCTGAAGCAAGGTCCCTCTTGCAATGCTGGATGAGTCTCTCCTCTCCTATAATAAACAAGTCTTCCACATACAAAACTATAATAAGTGGATCTTCACCAACCATGATGAAATATAGGTTTGGATCTGTGTCACTCTTCTGAAAACCCATCTATTGCAATTAGGCATCAACCCTCTCGTACCATGCTCTTGGCGCCTGCTTAACTGGTATGGAAAAATCCTCCTCTAGAGCCTCTCCTCCTGATGGGGAAGCCCCTCCTGTGGTCTATGGTAAACCTATAGTTCGAGACCCTATGCCTGATGATCCTGAACTCTGTGAACTTGTCACTCTAGAAGTAGGTGATCCTCCTGACCTTGGTGTACCACTTAAAGATCCTGATACCCATGGTGTGGTCCCTACTGGGGAGCCTGTTGCTTTACTTGATCAATCTCTTGAGACCTCCTCAAGGCCCTCTCCTCCTCAAATCTCACATCCCGCATCATGACAACTTTTCTTTGTGCCAGAATGTATATGTAGTAGGCCTCGCTGGTCTCATTGTAGCCCACAAAGATACCCTTCTCTGCAGTGGGTTCCAACTTCGTCCTATTCTCCTTAGGGATGTGTGAATATGTAAGGCACCAAAAAACTTGATGTGCCCAATCTTGAGGGCTTCTTCCCAAAATAAAAACCTCCCCAAGAGTCTTACTCGAGGCTTTGTGTGGACTCTTGTGCTCCAAGTACACTATAGTGTTACATGTCTCAGCCCATAAAAATAAAGGTAGCCTTTGACCATGCAACATAGCTCTCACTATACCCACTATGGCCCTGTTCTTCCTCTCCACCACCCAATTTTGCTGGAGGTTATAAGGCACTTTGTACTCCCTCATGCCAATACTCCTATAGAACTCCACCTCCTTGGACATATACTTGCCTCCATTGTCTGATCTCAACACCTTGATCTTCTTCCCCATCTGGTTCACCACAAGAGCCTTAAACTCTTGGAACCTCTTGCCTTAAAGTTTGCCTTGATATGCGTGCCTGAGATTGCCTAGGAATGCAGGCCTGTATGTGATTTTTTTTTGCTGTAAAGTGTGATCTCCTCCTGCAAAATTCTTTGCTGTAGTAGCCTCCTTCTTCACTCTTCTCTTCTTCTCTAACTCTTCGCAAGTAGAATGAGAGAGCCCTCAACCTTTTTCCTCCCTTTTTAGCTTCATTAGTTAGGAGAACCCTAACCCTTTTGATCAAGGGCTGAGATTAGATCTTAGTGCTCTAGATCAATGGTGGAAATCATTCCCTCACTTGACCCCATTTTTATGTGGTCCCCCTCATTAATGACTCCCTAGTCACTTTACAACTTTATATTTGTACCTTGTACTTTTTTTTTTTCCACATAAAGTCAACTTAAAATTATAAGATGAAGTTAATATTAAAATAAAGTACCACATAAAGTGGCTTTATAACATGACTTTAATATAACTCATAAAGTTACATGCTAAAAAGGTGGTGTAATACAAATGCACTAGGAAACACCTCCTTTTGCACTAGGAAACACTTCCTTGGTACCTTTTTCTTCAACAAATGTCAAAAAATTATTCTGACCTTTTATTAATTCAAATTCACTTCAAAATTACAAATGGAAAAAACAAACTAGTATGGAGCCATCTTATCCCAAGAACTCTGCCCTTTGTTTTTTTTATTAAATTGTTTAGTGCATAGAGATACACATAAACATGGATATATGCTAGTGTAATATTTTGAGGAATAATATTGTTTCTGTAAATGTTCCAGTAAGTTATAATCATCATTAATGGATGCTTTTCAAGATTGACCCACAGAGGTTGATGGAGAAGAAATTGACTTAGATCTAGAATGGTGTCATTAAACTTTGAATGAATTCACACTATATATGGATGTTTTAGATGGACACTGTTTGTTTCAATGAGTTCAAGTTCTATAAAAATAAGAGTTTATGACTGAAAACTGTTAAATGCTCCTGTGCAACAGATATGAAACCAAAGAGCTCGCGAAAGAAACCTTCACTCGTCTCCTTGTTTGGTATGCATCGCTATCTTTGCCATTTAATTCATTCATTATATTCTTTTAATTTACAATGTTTTAAGCTTTTATGTCATTAAAACACTGCTCTTACTAGAAGAGAATTGGAACTCTAGAACCGTCGGTTTTTATAGCCAGTCTAACAACTTGCTTTCAAATCATAGTAGCAATGTGCAATGCGGTTTATAGTTCGCGGTTCTTGTTTTTGATGTTAAAGGGCGTTGCAATTCATATACTTGTTGTGTTTGTGCTTGTAAGACAGATAGCATATACTATCTTTAGAATAAAGAGTTGAATTTCTGTTTTGAGAACAGTTAGTGAGTCAAACTTGGCTAACTTAAAATTCAGAGCTAAATGCCCACTGGGGTTTGACCATGGGTCCTTAACAACACCTCATCTCAACCACTTGATTACATTACATCGGACTGTTTTAACATAGTTGCGTTTCTACTGGCATTTTTTAAACGAAAAAAGTACAATTGACATCCAGTGAATTCTTTCAGTTTCCTAAGTACCTTTGTGGGATTGGATAAACCCATCAAAACTACACATGTCCAAAACTAGGAACGATTTCAAAGGCTGATCAGATTCAAAATAAGGCAAAGAAAGGGATTAGACGTCCACCCCAATCCCCCAATCAAATACCCACCATATTTTATATATGAAATTTGGAGTACTAGAGAGATTTAACATTTCAAAAGGAAAATACCGGCATAAGCATAGAATCATCGTGATGCTATCATTGAGAGGAGGGATGTTATTACCAAAATTATTATTGCATTTTGAAAAAAGGTCAAAGTTGAAGAGTAGAGAGACACTTACCATCTCTTTTCTGTTGGTTCTTTTGAAAGTGGTGTTGGTTTATTGTTAACTGCTGAGATTATGGGACTCTTTTCTCCATGTCATGACATGCTGCCACTGGTTGCTTGAACAATTGAGGACATGACTGCATTCTTGTTTAATGACTGTTTCCTACCTCAAGTGGGGTGACTTAAAAATTGGCCTTTCTTGTGGTTAATGCAGATAGAATTGACTTGGACGAGAGTAAGAGTGCAAATGATGACATGGTGGAAACGACAAGGGGAATTCCTCGACCATGAACCATTTTGTTGTGTATACTTAGTTGAATCCCTTTGGAATGTCCCTCGTTTTTGTTGGGAAGCAATAAAATTCTCTCATAATCCCATTTCTTAATAAATCATTTTGTGATATCAAAGTTGGCATGAGATGAAAAATAAGAAATGGCGTTGGGGGTGTAATATTTGTTCAAGAATGCTTTACTGCAGATGAACTTAAAATTCATTCAATCATATCAAATTGCTTGTAATATTTATGAAGCATGTCTATTTTAATTCATATATATATATATCTCTTGAAATACGAGGTTTTCCAAAATCGCTCAAAATAGATACATGGTGACATGTGGTTTTAATGTCGTCTTCTTTAAACTTTCTATGATACCGTGTTTTCTTAATTAAGTCTCGTGCATGAAGGGGCATCTTTATACCATGTGCCTGTCACTTCAAAGTTCATTGTTAAGCAGACATTATGTTAATGAAAGAGTTTCATCCCTTTCAGAGGAAAGCTTTAAACTCCTTAGTTATGTCATCTTCTTTAAACTTTCTCGGATACTGTGTTTTCTTAAAAGTAAATCTCGTGCATGAAAGGACATTTTTATACCATGTGGCTGCCACTGCAAATTTCATTGTTAAACAAACACTATATTAATGAAAGAATTTCATCCCTTTCAAAGGAAGTTCAAAAGAAGTCTTCAACTCCTTAGTTTGAGGGGAAGATTCATCCCTTTCAATGGAAGCCTCCAACTCAGTTTAATAGGGACGGATCCCAATCTTGAGCTTTTGGACATGGCATGTGTGGTTTTATTGCATATACATTTTTGATGGATATGGAGAGTATATAAAATATCATTTCTTAAAATTTGTATTGCCCGGGCATATATAATGTCGAGTTTATATCAAATTCTTACATTCACATTTATCATTCAGCATTGACAAACACAATGTATCATTGAGCATTGATAAACACAATCCCAAATTATGTAGTTTAATAATGTCGAGTTTATATCAAATTCCTACATTCACATAATATCATTGAGCATTGAAAAACACAATGTATCATTGAGCATTGATAAACACAACCCAAATTATGTAGTTTAAAGTTTAAATCAAATTCTTACATTAACTTAGTATCATTGAGCATTAACAAACACAATGTATCATTAACCAACACAATGTATCATTGAGCATTGACCAACACAATCCCAAATTATGTAGGTAAATTTTATCGATGAACAAATTCATTTTAATGTTAATAATCATATTACAATAAAATTCAAATTATTATATTCCTTGAATATCATTGATCATCAACAAATAATAAATTTAAAAACATCTCAAATTATGTAGGGTAGGTTGGAATTTATATATGAAAAAATTCATTTTAATGTAATAATTATAAATTTAAATCATTTTGTTACGCTATTTTGTACAAAGTTACGACATTTTATACTAATCAAAACTATAAAGTTTGAATGTAAAGTATTATTTTAATGGAAAAGCTTAACTCTTAATAAGAATTTAAATATAATATTAAGATTTTTTAAAATGTAGTTAAAAGTTCTAAAATGTTATAAGATTGGTCTTTCTCTTTGAAACTGCAACACAATAAGGTACCTATTATAAATTATATTAGGGAATAGAAGCAATACCTAATGCAAAGCCAAAGGTATGACTTGAAATTATTATGAACATTCTAAACGATCTTTAGTGGGGAAGAGTTATAACTATGATAACTAAAATGTTCTTATAGCTACGTGAGGTAGGTTTGTCGTCACTCCATATCTAATGGTTTTCATATGCTGTTCATATTTTCTAATATCCACAAGTTCTTCCTACATTTTGTAATACGAGCAAAATGTATGCCATATTGAGGCACTGTTGGACATAGTGATAACAAAAGCATGAATGATTCATCAATAGTCGGATTGAGTGATGTACAAGTTGTTTGTACTTCCACAAGGGATTAAGTGGAACCTTATTGGAAGGTCTGCTACATCAACAATCACATTTGTTCATGAAATGGAAAATGGCTTCAACATGTTGTATGGAGAATGGCTTCAACATATTGTATTTCACTGGGAAGATATTGTCCCACGTTCCCAAAGGTTATTTCTTATCTAGTTCATATGGAAGGAAATGATTGTGCTCCCTTAAACATAGATCATTTACTAAAGAAGACAAAGATTACATGTCCTCAAAATGGATCTTGTGCCTCGTCTTTGGCCGAAATTTTCAAGGAAAGTAGAAAATAAATCACTTATGCATGATTTGCAACTTGAAGGAGGTTGCTATGCTACCTTTAGTAGTTCATTGTCAAAAGTTTCTAGCAATGTGTCATTCTTTATATCTTTTCAATGTGTGATTCATTATATCTTTTCTTGGGTTTCCCGTGGATGTCGATGGTGAACATGGCTCTTTGATTTTGAAATGAAGTGCACCAAGGATTTTAGGCTTGTCGAAACATGCATCAAGTGTTATCTTTCCAAAAGAATAGATGCTGGTGCTATAGTGGCAAGCATTGATATCATTCGTCGAATTCCTCATATCAAAGAGATTGTAAATGCAACGAAGAATGAGTACTCCAATTATGAAGGGTATTTCAATTGTGGATCAAGCAAGCATTAACCAAGACAAGGCTACAAATGGCTTCTTAGTTGACATGGTCAAGCTAATACATGATAATGATGTTATGTTAGAGAACAAATTTTGTTCTGTGTAGCTATTTGTTTCCAAAAGAATAGGTGGTTTGTGAATAATTGTAGTATATGGCTCAAGAAGTTTTGTAGTTTCAAAAGTTAATATGTGGAGTGCTAGAGTCATTTTCTTTGAGCTCCCAAAATGGACATCCACCATCTACTTGGAATAGTAATGTGAATTACTTCAAAATATTAAAGGTTGTACTATATTGTTGTTTCTTGAATCATTTTATTAGACACCTAGATTGTATTTATATTTGTACAAAGGTATTGTCTCAAAATCTATTGAGACAATTATTTTCTCAAGAGTTTCTGAAACAAAAATTTCTATTAACTTTGTAAAATTCTAGATCTAAACTTGTAAACCAACCAATCATGCCACTATAATGACAAGATTGTTGTGGTTGCCTAGAGAAATGCAGAGCAACCTAACCCTAATAGAGGGGTTGCACATTTTTCTGTGGAAAAAAGAGCATTTTGTTTTAAAGGAATATGCCTAATCTTGGACACGACACACACACACATGCACACATATATTATGACTTAGCTAACCTATACATGACCTATGACTGACCTTTGTAAGCCTTAAACATTGATGTGGTTTTGAAGGGCTACACCCTTTTGAAGGAAATTCTATGGTTTGGTGGGCAATTTTCTTTGTACGAAGACTACTTGTCCCATTTGAGGCCACATATACTATGAGAAATGGTTGTTTGCACATTTAAGAAGACTAATACGTCCTAGATACATTAGTCATTGCTTTGGGAGTTGAATTAATATTTTAAGGTAAAAGGAGTTGAACATCACACTATAAAGAGAGCTGCACTTCCTCGCCATTTTGTTATGGATGGATTGAAGGAGAAATCTCGTAGCTAGTTTTAAATTTTATACCAATTTTCTTATTTTATAAAAGGCTATGGAAGGATGATTATAATGACATCTTGTAGAGATGGTCTTGTGAATGATGTCTCCACTTTCATGGCTAGGATTTATGGATATCTTAATTTAATCACTGAGTGGTCTCTCTAACTTTGTTGGATTTATGTATGGATGACCATTAAGTGTGATTGTGCTTTTCTAGTGGAGAGGGTGTATTCACTTGGTCTCGTTTTGGATGAGTTCCTTGTTAAAAAAACTAGGAAGAATTCTAGTAGAGAATCTTCCCTTGAACTTCGTAGATTTTGTAAGATGCTAGGTAGATCTTCTAGGGCTAGTAGTGGACATATCTATATATCACCCTAGATCCACTGGCCTTCCCTAAGGGAGTCCTTAGTTGTCTCCATATGCCTTAAAAAATAGTACTAGGATAAGGCATCCGTCTCTGATCCTTTTGTCAAACCATTCCTTGAATTTTTTTTTCATAACAATTTTGTTGAATTTACTCTTGACATCACCTTGGAACTCATTGCCCTAAGTCCCTACAATCTAAACCTAAAGTGTTGACAAGGATTGGTGAGGTGACAATGCCCCCCTATTTATTTCACTTGGATCACACTAGAGCTTTTCAGATTTTATTTGTAGAAGTTTTGTCACAAAGATGAGAGCTCACCATTTTTATCCAATACCCTCCATGCACTTTGGGGAAACACAACACTGCTTTTAACTCCCCAAATTTGCACCAATTTACTACTAAATTGATCTTAATGTTCTATTATTAATTATTTACCATGAGCATGGATGGAAATATAGATTTAATCAACATAAATGCAACCATTTAATTATTCATGAATTCATAAATCATAAATGTAGAGTAAAACATGTAACCAAAATAAAAAATAGAAATTAGTTCAACCATGGCATAAACCATAACAATTCAATGTTAATTCAAGACAATTCATATATACAATTAGGAACATTTATCTGTATGGAATTGTCCAACAATTGGCTATAGAAGATACTCTTTCTATCCAACGATAGGATCCTTGTTGCACTAATTATTTGCAACAAAGGCCACCCTCGAAACAAAGGTTATGACTCCACAAGGGACATAATTTTCTCATGGTTGGATTTTTTTTTTCTCATAGTTCAATTCCTAGGATCCAAGTGCTTATAATGACTCTCAATCCACAACCCTCTTCCCCATTAGACTACATAACTCATAAAATGTGATCTCTTTTCCAAATTTAACTGTCTATTAGGTTATCCCACTTCCCTAAGGGGCTCCATCACATGTTGACCAAGAAATCCCACTATTGGGATTTTAGGGAATGATCAGTTCTAGCTAACTCCTTCAATGACAATCATTACCATTTCATATAACCACAATTCTCACTTAATTTGTGGTTGTATTTTTCACAAGACGAATAAATGAATCCCCAAACCATGGATAATACCCAAGCTGAATGCCCAATTTTTGCAAAGTTCATCTCTTTGATAATTGAATAGCAATCAATATTTGCACTCACCTCTTGAACCATCGAAATAGAACAAAAACATTTATTTACTTGCATAGATAAGATAAGCGTTTTAGTTGCATGGCATAAAGGGGCCATACATCTCTTTCATGCAGTGATCGCCCATAAGACTTAATTATATTGTAATTAGTTATATTCAAGGGACATAATTAAGGGATTAAATCCCTTTGATAAGGTATTTTTCCTAAGCCTACTAAAATCCTTGTCTTTCCGCTCTTGTGGAGTAATAACCCCCTCTTTGGTTTCACTTTCAGAAACACATGCCCGTCAGCTCTAAACTCCCTTGATGTTTTTCCTTTATTTGCATAACTCTTTTGTCTGTCTTGTATTGCATTTAAATTTGCTTGATCTTTCAATATCTTTTTTTCCATTTTTCTAAGTAATTTTGGCCCAAGTACTACTTTGTTTGCTAGATTGACCTAATTACTTGGAGTATTACATTTGCTACCATACAATGCTTCCATTTGACTCATAGTGACACTTGATATCCATTAGGGAAATTCTATTAAATGCATGCAATCCTCCCACTTCAATGACCTATCCATCACATACACTCTTAACATGTCTTCAATCACTTAATGGTATCTTTGTTCGTGCATCAATTTGTGGGTGGTAGGCTATTGAAGTTTATATTTCTATTGAAACTTTTGAGTAACTGTTTCCAAAATTGGAAATAAACTTTGGATCTTTGTTTAAAATGATTGCCATAGGTATCCTTTGCAACCTAGCATTCTCATTCATGTCAATATTTTCTACATTACCTACCTTACAAGGTAACATAACTTGAAGAAAGTGAGCAATTTTGATTAATTTGTTCGTCACTACCATTATTGAATCAAGTTGCCTTATTACTATTATGAATTTAGTTACGATATACCATTTCCACTTTGGAATTAATAATGGTTGTAGCAAACCCATTGGATGTCTATTTCAATGTATACTCTTTGACCAATAAACCATATCTTTTTCATTCCTTGATAAAAAATATTTACTTCTTACTATTGCGATTGCTTTTTGGTAACCGGGATGCCTAGTGTAAGTGACACTATGCATCCTTTTTAAAACTAGTTTCGCTAATTCATAAAAATTAGGAACACACTTTCTTTATGCATAAGAATATCATTCTCTTCCAAATTATAACCCTCATAACTTTTTGGTGTATTTTGTTGATATAAGCTTTATTTGACCTGAAGATAATGTGTAACAACATCAAGAATTCTATTCCCCATCTTAGATTTGCACATATTAACAGTTGTAGCATGCCTTGCACATATTTTTATGCTACATCAACAACCTTATTCTCCCCCACTTTAATATGTTTTTTTATCAAAGTCATATTCATTAATAAATTTCAATCATCTTGTTTGCTTGACATTTAAAGTTTACTATTTAGATAAATATTTCAGACCATTATAATATGTTTTTAATTCAAACTTTCTCCCCATCAAGTAAATCAATAATGTGTCTACATCTTTAGTCGATGAACTTTTGTAGTGGGTTCTAAATCACGTGTGATATGGTTCTTTCCAGGCTCTTTAAGCTTCTTGGATTCATAATAGATCACATCCATTTTTTGTAAGAACTCCACCAAATCCCTCCTTGAAAGCACTTGTACTCGATATCCATTAGGGAAATTCTATTAAATTCAAGCAATCCTCCCACTTCAATGACTTATCCATCACATACACTCTTAACGTGTCTTCAATCACTTAATGGTATCTTTGTTTGCACATCAATTTGTGGACTGTGGGCTATTGAAGTTTATATTTCTATTGAAACCTTTGAATAATTGTTTCCAAAAGTTTGATATAAACATTGGATCTTTGTTTAAAATGATTACCTTAAGTATCCTTTGCAACCTAACATTCTCCTTCATGTCAATATTTTCTACCTTCCAAAGTAATATAACTTGAAGAAAGTGAGCAGCTTTGATTAATTAGTTCATCACTACCATTATTGAATCATGTTGCCTTGTTACTATTATGAAATTAGTTGCGATATCTCATTTCCACTTTGGAATTAGTAATGGTTGTAGCAAACCCATTGGATGTCTATTTCAATGTCTACTCTTTGACATATAAACCATATTTTTTTCATTCCTTCATAAAAAATATTTACTTCTTACTATTGTGATTTCTTTTTGGTAACCAGGATGCCTAGTGTAAGTGACACTATGCATTCCTTTTAAAACTAGCTTACCTAATTCATAAAAATTACGAGCACACACATTTTTTATGCATATGAATACCATTCTCTTCCAAATTATAGCCCTCGTAATTTTTTAGTGCATTTTGTTGCTATAAGATTTATTTGACCTGAAGATAATGTGTAACAACATCAAGAATTCTATTCCCCATATTAGATTTGCACATATTAACAGTTGTAGCATGCATTGCACATATTTTTAGCTTCATCAACAATCTTATTCTCCTCCCCTTTAATATGTTTGGTATCAAAATCATATTCCCTAATAAATTTCAATCATCTTGTTTGTTTGGCTTTTAAAGTTTATTGTTTAGATAAATATTCCAGACCATTATAATATGTTTTTAATAAAAAAATTCTTCCCATCAAGTAAATCGGTAATGTCTCTACATCTTTAGTCCATGAAGTTTTGTAGTGAGTTCTAAATCACATGTGACATGGTTCTTTCCATGCTCTTAAAGCTTCTTGGATTCATAATAGATCACATATCCATTTTTTGTAAGAACTTCATCAAATCCCTCCTCTAAATAACTTGTACATGCCACAAAATATTCATTCAAGTTAGCAATTTTAAGAATGGTGCATTAGTAAGAAATTACTTTAATCACTATAAGCTTTCTTCACACTTCATTGTTCATTCAAATTTAATTCATTTTTTCTATAAAAATGTAATGGGATGGATAATCTTGTTTTTTGTTCTATTAATCTTTTGTAGTATCTAGCAAACCTCATAAATGACCTTATCTTGGACACATTCTTAGGTGTAGACAATTTCTTAATAGTTTAAACCTTTTTTGGATCTACACTTATTCCTTCCATAGAGATGATGTGTACCTAGTAACAAATTTGTATTTGATAAAAGGAAAGCTCACTTAACTTTACACAATACTTATGCTCTCTTAGTATTTGTAGTAATAATCTCAAGTGCTCATTATGCTCCACCTTTGGCTCCAAAGGAATAAGAATGTCATCTAGAAATACAATGGAAAACTTATCCAAGTAATTTGTAAATATTCCATCCATTAAACACGTTAATGTAGCTAGTGCGTCTTTTAGTCCAAATAGAACCATTACAAATTCATTGTTTCCATACTTTGTACTGAAAGTTGTATTACTTATGTCTTCATCCTTTATCCTTAACTGTTGTCCAATCTTAGATCTATCATTGAAAAGATCTTTTCTCTTATTCACTAATAAAATTGATCATCGATTTTTGGTAAAGGATATTTATTTGTGATATAGACCTTTTTTAGTTTTTTAAAATCAATTCATAGCCACAAAATCTCATGTTTCTACTTCACAAAGAATATTGGGGCTCTCCAAGGAGAGATACTTGAGCATATATACCCTTTTTAAAGAAAGTATTTTAATTGCATATGTAGCTCCTTCAATTAAGGTGTATTCACTCTGTATGGAATCTTAAACACTATAATAGCTTTAGACCTCAAATTAGTAGAAAAATCAATGTCCCTTTTGTTGGTAAATTTGGAATCTTTCGAAATACATTTGCATACTCTTCCAATGCTAGAGAATCCTTGAGATTTGGGCTTATATACTTAGCTCTTCCACATGAGCTACATACAACTAATAACTTTTTTGCAAGCATCTCTTAAATGGTAAGGTTGAAATCTCCCCTATAGAAATGGATCCGAGAACACCTTCCGTATAGATTTCTTTCTTTCTTTGTCAAGACAAGTGAAATTAGGAAAATATAGGAAACTACGATGCAGTTCCAACTGAGTCTATTCCAATAAAAGAATCATATGAAATAAGGGTATAATCTTTATGGATGCAATGGTGCTAACAACATCCATTTCTAATGGGAAACATTTTACAAGTTCATTGATTTTCCTTTTAGTCCCAGTCACTGATTGATCCAACCATGATTTTGTTGAAAATGGTTGTTATTGCTGCCAAGGTCTATCCAAGTGAAAGAGGAAATTACATAGTCAAAACAATAGTACATAATTTGGTAAAAATCAAGAGTCCACGAGAAGTAAGAGATATGCCCAAAATTTTGAAACCAACAAGCACCATATGTGAATCTTACCAACATGGGAAACACAAAATAGTGAGCTTCAATTCAAAGGATTGCTTAACATCAAGGCCACTAGATCTTGCTCACACATATCTATGCAGAACAACAAGTAGACCAACCATGCAAGGTGAAATGTACTTTGATCTATTTATTGATAATTATACTAGAAAAGTTTCAGTTTCATTTATTAGAGAAAAACCAAAAGCATAGATACTTTCAAATCATTTAAAGCCTTAGTTGAAAATGAAATTGATCTAAGAATAAAATGTCTAACATCAAATAGAGGAGGTGAATTTACCTTAAATGATTTTAATGAATTTTGTGGGAAGTTTGGAATCAAGAGGAAACTTTCATTTGCAAGAACTCCACAACAGAACGGAGTTGTAGAAAGAAAGAACAAATAAGGGCAAGAAATAACAAGGACCATGTTGTTAGAGGCCAAATTACCAGATAAGTTTTGGAGAGAAGAAATTGTTGCAACGATGTACATCATGAATAGAGAACAACTTTGAGTTAAAAATGACAATACACCAAAGGAGCTATGGAAAGGCTAACCAACTTTAGTTAAATATTTTAGAATTTTTGGGAGAAAATGTTACATGAAGATAAATGATGATAAACTGGGAAAATTTGATTCTAGAGTAGATGAGGGAATCTTCCTTTGATACTCAAGAAGAAGTAAAGCTTACAAATTCTACAATAAAATACTATGCAAAGTTGTGGAAAGTATTGATATAAGAATAGACGAAGCATGGATAGAGAAAGAAGCATAACAAACAAGTGATAATTCAGAAGATACTATATACATGGACCAAGAACAAATTACTACAAATGAAGAACAAGAAGAAGAAGCACAATATAAAAAGAAAAAAACATTCTAATTTGTGCAAAAACATTACCCAGTGGACCAAATCATTGGAGATGTTTATCATAGGTATACAAAACCGAAGAATGACCAATACACTAGGAAAAGGAAATTTTGCCATACTATCCAAAATAGAGCAAAATGGTTTTGTAGAAGCTAGTAAGGATGAGCATTGGGTGAATGTTATAGAAGAATAATTGAATTAAATTGAGAAAAATGGAACCTAGGAACTTGTTCAATGACCAAAAGATAAAAAACGTGATTGGAACTAAGTGGGAATTCAAGAAAAAGGTGAATGAGGAAGGAATTTTTTTTATAAATAAGGTGATACTTGTTTGTAAGGGCTATACATAAATTGACTTCGAAGACATTTTTGCTCCAGTTGCTAGATTAGAAGCAATAGGAGTGTTCTTAGAATTTGCATGTTCGAAAGGCTTCAAATTTTATCAAAGGATGTTAAAGCAACCTTTCTAAATGGAGACTTAAAGGAGGAAGTACACACCAAACAACTAGAATATTTTGACTTGTTTGAGAATAAACGCTCTGTGTACAAATTCAAGGAATTTCTTTGTGGGTTAAAGAAAGCTCCAAGAGCCTGGTATGCCAGGATGGATCACTATCTTCAACTAAAATGTTTCAAAAGAGGAGTTGTTGACAATAATTTATACATCAAGATGGACAAAGATAGCTTATTGATTACACTTGTATATGTGGATGATCTTATTTTTTGAAGCAACAACAATAATATTAGTCATGGATTTGCTCTGGAAATTTCAAAGGAATTTGAAATGTCAATGATTGGAGAATTTTCATTTTTCCTTTGACTACAAGTTTCTCAAACCAATGAAGGAATATTCATTGCCAAAACCATATACTTGAAAGGGATTTTCAAGTGGGTTGGAATGGCATAATGTGCACTAGTGAGTACCTATATGATTATGAGATGCAAGTTAAGCAAGGATGATGAATCCCATGAATTAAATTCAATACTTTACAGATCTATAATTTAAAGCATACTGTACATGACAACTTCAAGACCAGACATTATGCAGAAAATTGGATTGGTTCCAAGATTTCAATTAGCACCAAAGGAATGACATATGCAAGTAGTAAAAGGATATTCCAATACTTAAAGGGCACACTCGATTTTGGGCTTTGGTATCCCAAGGGTACAAATTTCACATTAAAAACATACAAAATATTGATTGGGTAGGTAGAGTTGATGATAGAAAAAACACGAGTGGGAGTGCATTTTTCTTGGGAGTTTACCTTGTATATTGGTTAAGCAAAAATCAATCATCAATTTCTCTTTCTATAGTTGTATCCAAATACATAGCAACAACAAAATATTGTATCGAAGTTCTTTGGATGAAACAAACTTCACAGGACATCGAAGTGGAATATGATCAACCCATTGTTATTTTCTGTGACAACACTATTGCAATAAATATCTCAAAAAATATTTCCTATCATGCACTAAATAGAGCACATTTCAATCAAGTATCATTTCCTTAGAGAAAAAGTCACCGAGTAGAATGTCAAGATGCAATGTATTGGAACCAAAGAACAATTTGCTAACATATTTACCAAACCTCTTTCCAGAGAAACTTTTGAATATCTCAAGAGAAAGTTGGGAGTGATCTCTCCTTTATCTCAATAAAGAAAGATAAAACTCAGGGGGAGGACCCTATGATATTGATGTCACATGGGGAGAAAATGAAAACAAAGGGAGCATCTGACAATAAGTATGAAGAGAATGTAGACAGGGGGGGAAATTGCCAGAAGAAGCAAATATTAAAGGATTGCCATCAGTAACAAAGGGGGAGATTGTTGAAAATGGTTGTTATCGATGTCAAAGGTTGTCCAAATGAAAGAGGAAATTACATAGTTAAATATAATATTTTGAGACCTTTCCAATGGTATATGGCACTCCTACTTCTAGAGGAATGGGAGATATGAAATATGTTTTCAAGATGACCCAACCAAAGTACAAGGAGACACCTTTTGGATACCCTATCTTTGAAGGCATTTTTTATCCAATTTCCTAGCTCAAATGGGAGCATACAATATATGGTTTGCAATCTTATTCCGATATCTTTCCAATGTTATATGGAATGTCTTATAACTCCTCATGGTTGAGGAGAAATGATGTTTTTAATATTCACTATACATTCAACGAACTGCACTAGTCAATGTAACTAGTGGACAAGTCAACCTTGCTACAACGTCCAAACACACTAGAAATAGGCATGAGAAGGAGCATTTCTAATGACTCGACTCAAGAATTCGATTGTTTTTGAGGAGAGTGAAGGAGAAAGTCTGAAGTTCATACCTCATGAACTAAGAAGAAGTGATGTGAAGCTGAGTTGAAGCAGATTTTTGTGGAAGGGTTTTGGTACATGTTTTGAAGTGTTTTTGGCATTGTTCTTAGGAAGGGTTTTCGATATGTTTGAGGTGTATTTTTAAGGCTGAGTACTATTGTTTTGAATGCTGAGTTTAAGTGGATGAGTTCTTTTGTCTGTAGGTTGAGTTTCAAGGGACGAGTTTTGTTGTTTGAGGGTCGAGTTTGAGTGTTGAGTTATGCTATTTGATGATCTAGTTAAGGTTTGATTTCAATTCCATGTTCTAGTGTATTGAAGGCCCATTTCAGGTTGGATCTTGCAATTACTATAAGTTGGTTCCTACTGAGGATTGGTGTCCTCATCTTCATGTTTGAGCCTGGAATTTTTGTAAATTGGTGCTTACCAAGGATTGTTGCCCTCACAAGAGATTTTAATAAATTAAAGATCATTTTCAAGTATTTATTCTTCAAATTTTGATTTACACTTAATCTTTATGTTCATACATTGTGGATGATTGATGATGTGATGCGAATTGTGTTTCAATATTAAGCAAGTGAAAAAATGTCAAAAGTAAAGAAATATTGATTCACCCCCCCTCTCAGATTTTGGACATATTTCTCGTCTTTCTTTTGAAATCAAATAAAACACAAGGTAACTATGACTTTCTCTTGAATTAATTTAAATTACAATACATTGGTTGATAATATTATCTTCAACCTTTTCTTTTGTTTGCTAGTAGTTTATGTGAGTCCTGAGATGAATGCACGACTAAACTGTGGCGTGAGTAGCCGTGACCCAAGGGGATCACACTTGGCTTGGGCCACACCAACCCTTAGCATGGCTGGATTTTTTCCATGAAATTTTGAACTGGTGACTTTTACATCATGGAATGCCTTAACAAAACACCCTGTCACTGTTTTCTCTACGCCCTGTGGGAAATATTATCTTCAACCTTAATCATGTTGGACTAATTATTTTCCTATTGAGTTTTTAGGGAAGTTCCACATCTTCCACAATAGTTGCCTCCTAGATATGGTGCACATTCCTCATTTTCACTTCATTTTGAGGGTGATATCTGTACAACTTATCTCCTACTCATACTTAGCATTTGATTGGTCACCTTGCCCTTTGTCCCAAATATTTTGTAACCATCTTAGATCCATTTTGTGCGCATTAAATTCACTAATATGTATTAGAATATTAAAGAAAAGAGGTTTAAATCCCTTATTCATGTAATCTTGATTTTCCATTTTCTTATATCTCCATGACCTATGAAAATATATTTTGTGTTTTCTCTATTCATACAATTAATTGGCCTTCTTGATAGTCTCTTCAAGAGTCTTAGGCTCATAAAATAGAATTTATCTTTGTAGAATGCAAGCCACCCAATTATGAATATTTGTATCTTTTCATTCTCATTTTTAATATAGCAAACTAAAAAATCCAAAACTTTTTTCAAATTCTTTCATTATCATATTTCCAACTTGACCTTGAAATTTTTTTGCATCTTCTTGTTATAGTAATGCTCAGAAATATAGCATTGTTGCAAGCATTCTTGGAATTATTTTTAGCCAAATTTCCTCTTATGAATGTGCTTAATTTGTTTTAGCTGGTCCCATCAAATAAAAGTTTTTTTCCTGTAAGTTGTATTTTAGCATTTTTTTCCTCTAATTTGAATGAGTAGTTATGTAGCTAAAAGTACTTCCTTATTCTCAACAACCAAGCTTCAACATTCTATCCCATCTTGTTTTCACCATCAATGTGGGTGGCTTGATCTTTCTAAGCTCTCCTTTGATTTTTGTAAGGAGGAACTTCTAGGTTTCTTTATGACTCGTTGGATGCATATGAATTCTTTGTTGAATATGTTGGTGAGTAATGCTATGCCCTTGATTTTTTGTATCACTTTTTCAGTGTTAGGATCTTCCATGGTTTTCTATTCTTGAACGAATTCTACCTCCTTCCTCATATCTTGTGCTCATTCTATTCTTCAAGTGCTTTTGCAAATGATTCAAGTTCTAAAGTAATCAAGTGTTCAACTTATTTTGCTGATGTTAAGTTTTCAACATGCTACCATTATCTACACTATATCTCTACACTTCCATCTTCTAAATTGTTATACTTTGACTTGTATTATGACACGATTTTCTTTCCATGCTTATTAGGCTATCTCTTATATGCTAATATTCAACTCTCTAACTTATACTTCGTGGATTTTTTATTTTATTTTTTAATTTTTTTAATTTTATTTATTTATTTTTTATGTTATATCTTCAACAATATTCTTCGATTTTGTTCTTTAATTATCCTTCTTGTAGCTTTTATCCTATGAGAAGTGTGGATACCATTAAATTTTTAGATATGTCTCAATTCCAAGTATGTAGTGTTACCTCTCAAAATTTTCTAAATGGGAATTTTTTAACCCCAACGGAAGAGGCTAGATATAACAAATAGATCACTATCACTTTAATTTCCTAACTCTCACTTTAGACAAAAGACAAGGTTTTCTAACTTTTGGCTATTGGAGAGGTAAAATTTTTGTGTTGTTTCGAGGTAAAGTATGGATAAGCCCAATTTCTAACTTCCACTTGGGATGTGGGGCCATACTTGGCCTTGATTAAGACTTTGTCCTTGTTTTAAATTTGGGTTACCAACACCACTTAAGTATTCCTTATAATTCTCCAACGGGAGACACCTGGATTTCTTTAAGTTTCTAGAGAGGAGAAGGGTCCCAGATTAAATATATTTTAAGTAGGAATACGATTGTCTCTTTTCTATCATAAAAGAAAAATAAGAAATAAATGGTACACTAAATTCAATGTTATACATCTAGAAAAATAGACAAGGACTATAAGAAATAAGTAAACAATACCTTTGTTGATTGTCAGAAAAATTCCTTCACCAACAAAGGAAAAATTTCCCAATGCCAAGTCCCAATTAAACTTGATCTTGTTTGGTCCAATGATTTCCACTAATATGTGGGCCCAATTTCCACTAAATAGATTGCTCCTCTAAATCCTAAATGTATTTTTAAATTAATGTGCGTATGCAATCCTATTCTAACTCTTAACTACTCCTAAACCGACAATGATAAAATTTTGATCACAAACATGTAGTTTATCACTAGAAAACAATAAGAAATTCATTATTATTCAACATAAACCACATGATCTAGTTGGATCATTATATTTTTTATCACCCATCTCAATGCTTTTAGAGTGGTAAAAGTGGAGGAATCAACTCACTGGACCATTTTGATTGGTAGGATCCAGTTTGGAAATTCAGGGCCTGAATCCTTCCAAGATAATTTTGAGGCATTAAATGGATTTTTTTGGGGTCAAAACTTTACCACTTTACCACCACATCTAGTTTTAATATTTTACACACAAATACTTTAAAAAAAATTCAAGAATCACCTCTAGTAGAGTCCATATGCAAATGTTATGCCATTTAGAAGTTGGCCTTGTTTTGACCATCATAATTATAGAGGATGCCACATAAACCCCCATTACTCAAGGAAAAGGGATAGCCACTAAATTATCATGAAAAATACTCTATAAGAGTCCATATTGTAACTCTAGTTAAGAGTTGAAGGAGTCAAACCTAAGAACTAGTATGTTGTCGGGTTTTGTTATAATTGAGCCACTATAAGGAAAGGGGGTTCCATTCTTTTCAAGGGAATTTTGTTCCACAGACAAGTGGAGTAGATGAGTGGGATAGGGAGAGAGCACAAAAGGCTGATTTATGCACTTTAGTAGCTTGTAGAAATTAATGTGTAGATTCAATACTACTCATGTAATTTGCTAAATCACAATACTTGAAGCTAATCTACTGATCTGTAGAAATTAATTCACCATCTAAAACAAGAATCATAGACATGCAAAAGGAAACATCACACATGCTCAAAGATTTATCTAAGGGAAAACAACTGCTCAAAACCGATTACTATATATATTGCATCAATCAGAGAATAGGGAAGAAATATAATGCTTGCTCAAGCCTGAGCACACCTTGCAAGTGTATAGTCTATCCATTTCATTTTTCCCTTGGGAAATTGCCTCTACTTTTTTAGGAATTTCACACCAAGGAATTACACAATTATCTTAGGCCATTATTCGACTGCATGCACCAACTGTACACATGGGAATATGCTAAAACTAATAGTACATTGTATTGGAATATCCATATCAAATGGGTAACACAAATTATCTGCATGCAACAATTATTTTGGGCTAATTGGTCAACTAACTGGTTGATCACCGAGTGTGGTTAAAGTTACACTTCCACAACTTGACCTCCAATAGTTCTTTAATAACTCAAATTAACCGAAATATATTGCTACAAATTAGCAATCAATCATGTAGAACTGAAATCAAGCTTCCCCAACTCAAATTTGTTGATTTCACTGAGTGACAAGTGCCATGTCACCTTAGTTAACTATCTCCAGTATTATGTTAAAAAATAGAAATTCAAATTTTAATCTAGTTTGACCAAGGAAAAGTCAAAACTAGATTTTATTGTTGCATTTTCAACATTCCCTCTCAGCAAGAAAAGGATTATCAACCACTCCTATCCTGCACCTATGGAACTTGAATTTTCCTCTTGACAAAGGCTTTGTCAAAATATCTACATCTTGTTCCTCTGTTGGAATGTACTGCAACAACATAATTCACCTCTACACAAAATCCCGTAGATGGTGATACAAAATATGAATATGCTTGGATCAATCATCTGGTCTTGATGATGAACCACACTTTTTGGTTCAAAACGCGTCGGCCAAAAATTTTTCTTCAGTGATTTCTATCGAAAGACTTTGCTTAATTCATTATGGATCACAGAATCCTGAATACAGAAAAAAACAGGATTCTTAGAGAGTTTGATACAACTATAATTATCAAAGTAAATTATAGTAGGATCCATCATCTGACCAAACAAGCCAAAAAATATCTTTCTCATCCAAATCACCTCACATGTTTCTTGACTTGAAACCATGTATTCTGCTTCTGCTATGCTGAGTGCCACTGATCTATGCTTCCTTCTATACCAAGAAACCACTACGGACCCAAAATTGAAAATTCCACCTGATGTACTCTTCTGGTCTGATGGACTTCCCGCCAAATCTGCATCGGTGAAACCACACAAATTCACTCCCTTTGTACGTTTGTACCAAAGTCCAAACTGGGTAGTGCCTGTGAGGTACCATAGAACATGTTTAGATTCCCTCTAAAACAGTTTGGTTGGCCAAACCATGACTTTACTAAGTTGGTTGATTGCATAACACATGTCTGATTGGTTGTTCACAAGATATATGAGTGAACCCACCAACTGTTGGTAAATAGTCGCATTCACTTCCTCACCTGAAGTGGCATCCTCTTTCCTCCAGTTGGTCACTATAGGAGTATCCATGGGTTTGCACACATCCATGCAGAACCTCTGAAGTATCTCGTTGGCATGCTTTCCTTGAGAGACAAACAATTCCCCCTCACCTTGCCATACCTCCAATTCAAGGAAGTAGTGCATTAAACCAGTGCCCTTCATCTCAAACTCTCTCGCAAGGTCCTCCTTGCAAGATCTAATTAACTTCTAATCACCAGTAAGGATCAAGTCATCAACATATAAAACAATAATCAAGAATTTATCTTCTACCAAAATATGATAGAGGTTTGCATCTGCTTCGCTTTTGGTAAAGCCCAAACTGGTGAGATAGCTATCGATCCTGGTGTATCAAGCACAAGGTGCTTGCTTGAGACCATACATTGCTCACTTGAGTCTGCACACATGAGACTCTCGGTCATAAGTCTCGAAGCCTTCTAGTTTCTCGATATACACCTCCTCCTTAATAAATCCATTGAGGAATGTTGTTTTCACATCCATCTGGTCAATCTTCCACCCCATCTATGCAACTAAAGAAAGGTTTGATTTGATGGATGAGTACCTTGCTACAAGAGAAAATGTATCCTCATAGTCAATCCACTCCACCTGATATTATCCCTTGGCCACAAATATGGCCTTGTACTTTTCTATGCATCCATCTGTTGCTTGCTTCACCTTGAAGATCCATCTCGAACCCACAACTGATTTTTCTACTGGTCTTGGGACCACCTCCCAAACACTATTATTCACAATGGATTTGTAATCCTCCACCATTGCATCAACCCATACTGGTTGCTCTACTTCTTTCTCAAAATAGGGTGGCTCAGTCTCTACTAGCTCAATGATACGATTCATGTGGCTAGTGTACCGATTTGGTGACCTTCTCTACCTAGCACCCACATTCTCCCTCATGTCGTACACAAGTATCTCAACTTATTTGGTTCTCTCCCTACATTCTCTAGATGATTCTGCTTGAGTGGATGTCTCCACTCTTTGCTCCTCAACTTGTGGCTTCTCCACAACATCCCGAGGCTCCTTCGTTGGAGCTAAAATCTCCTCCTATGTTGGAATCTAAAGGTCTCTCTTAAGAAAGGATCACATGGCTTTGTCTTCATCAAACTTGACATCCTGTCACATAACTGTCATTCTAAGGGATGGAAAATACACAGGGTCGTTGTGGGGAGCTTCTGTGTATCCTAGAAATACCCCCAACTCAGTTGTCAGCTCCAACTTCTTCCTTGACTCTTTGGAGACATGGCAATAAATAGAGGCTCCAAATATCCTGAAGTGTGACACATCTGGCTTCCTCCCCGAGAATGCCTCCTTTGGTGTTCTCATGGCAAGAATATGACGAGGACTCTTGTTATGAAAATAGATCGCTGTGTTGCATGCTTTAGACAACACATGCAGAGGCAGGCTTTGGTCATGAAACATCACCCATGCTGCTCTCACAATGCTTTGGTTCTTCTTCTCAGCCACCCCGTTCTATTGTGGGTTTTGGGGTGCTGTCAAATCTCGTCGAATGCCTTATTTTGCACAATTTTTTTTTAAATCATTCGACACATACTCACCTCCATTATCACTCCTCATAACCTTCACCTTCCTTTTTGTTTCTTTCTCCATTACTGCCTTGAACTCTAAGAACTTGGAGAAATTCCCATCCTTCTTCTGCATGAAGAAGATCCAACACTTCCAGGAATAGTCATCAATAAAGATAACAAAATACTTATGCCTGATAGTGGAGGTTATTGAGAAATGTCCACAAACATCATAGTGGATCCTTTCAAGGACTGCATGTGCTTTGCTATCCCGATCATGGAAGGTTGATTTTCTGTACTTCACCAAGGTACACCCTTTGCATGTGTCCTACTACTCTAGTGCTCCTTTGGGGATGCCTATGGTAATATTTTGCATGATCTTCAAAGCACCATGATGCAAATTGCCAAGTATTCTATGCAAAAGTTCACTGACATCGCAACTCTACACCTTCTCCGCCTTTGTGCTCAATGCAATAGAATCCTCCAAATCTATCTTGTAGAGGTTCTTCACACGAACCCCAATATACTTCACCTATCTCATGGCTATGTGTCTCAAGAATTCCTTTCCTTTGCTGAAGATCACATCATAGCCACGATCTTCCAAAACTGCAACGAAGACAAGATTCTTCTTTAGACTTGGTATAAACATCACATCCTTGAGCCTGAGAGGGGAGCCTAACTCCCTCTGAAAGGTGACTATACCAATCCGGTCGCATTGTACCTTCCATCATCTCCCATACGGATGTGCATCTAGAGATCACTCTCCTATAAATCATTGAAAATATCTCTATACCTCGTCATATGGAGTGAGGCACTGTTGTCGAGATACCACACACTTCCCATCATTGTGCTTGCTATGCATGCAATGAGAGTAAAATAAAGCTCAAACTATGAAGCCAAGGCTTCAACCATAGCTCCTCCTGCAGTCTTCTTCCTTGCCTTTTTTTCTGGACACTTCGTTTCATAGTGCCCAAATTCATGACAATGAAAGCACTTGATTTTGGACGAGTCTTTCCTCTTCCCCCCTTGACTCAATTTTGATTTGGATTGGGATTTCTTCCCTTTCCCTTTATTTTACTTTCCATCCAAGGAACAATTCTCCTCATCCTTGCCCTTGGATGAAGTCCCATCTTTGGTCTTCTTCCTTATCTCCTACTGTACCAAATCAGAACACAAGAGTTCCAAATTTAGTAGTTTCTCCCTCCTGTTCACCCAATTTTGGTAGTTGTGCCAGCTCTTGGAAATGCCTAGAAGGGATAAGCTCACCAAATCATCCTCTCCTATAGTAACACCAACTTGACCAAGTTCATCACAACACTATGTGAACCTGTTCAGGTACTGTGGAATGGTCTCGTTCCTCTACATCTTGATATTCTGAAACTTGTCCTTGAGTACCAATTTCGTATGGTCACTACTATTCTAGAAAAAATTTGTTAGTGTTTTCCACATTACATACGAAGTCTCTTTCCTGTTGATATTAGAAAAAATATGGTTTCGTACTCCCTCCAATATGATCCTCCTCGCCTTGGAAACACACTTCTTCCATTCTGCCAGTTCGTTAGCATCATATGTTGGTTTCAGAATATCATTATAAATGAATTCCTTTAACCCATTATCCTCCAGTACTGCCTCCATGCATTCCTTCCATGCAACATAATTCGAGCTTCCCTCAAGGGCATAGTCGAGCTTTATTCCATTGAAAGCCATCTTCTTAGTCCTGAAGAAAACCTGCAACTGAATCTGCAACCTCGAACCTCCTGTAATGACAGCTTCTAAATCTCTGTTCTACAGTGATTCTAGTTTCGATACCATGTAAAAATTAATGTGTAAATTCAATACTACTCTTGAAATTTTTTAAATCACAAGAATTGAAGCTACTCTACTGATATGTGGAATTTAATTCACCATCAAAGACAAGAATCATAGACATGCGAAAGGAAACATCACACGTGCACAAATATTTATCTAGGGGAAAGAAAATGCTCAAAACCCCTTACTATCGATATTGTATTAATTATAGAATAGATAAGAAATACAATGCTTTCTCAAGCTTGAGCACACCTTGCAAGTGTATATTCTATCCCTCTACGTGACTAACTGAACTTGGCCAACACTTAGCCAATTTCATGCCTTCCCAAGATCCTACTTCCTTGTGTTGTTCCCTTGGGAAATTGCCCCTATTTTTTAGGAATTTCACACCAAGGAATTGCACAATTACCTTAGGCCATTCTCCGACTGCATGCACCACTTGTACACATGGGAATATGCTACAACTGATAGTACATTGCCTTGGAATCTCAATCTCAACTTGGTAACTCGAATTCTTTGCATGGAACAATTATTTTGGGTTGATTGATTAATTGATTGGTTGATCACTGAGTGTGGTTGAAGTTCCACTTCCACAACTTGAGCTCCACTAGGTCTTTTGATAGTTAGAACTAGTTAAACTAACAATAACACAAATTAACTGACTTAGATTGCTACAAATTAGTAATCAAATGTAGAACTGAACTCAAGCTTCCCCGACTCGAATTTACTGAGTTAATTGAGTGACAAGTGCCATGTCACCTCACTTAACTACCTCCAAGTATTCTAGTGAAAAATAGAAATTCAAATTTTAATCTAGTTTGACCACAACAAAGTCAAAACTAGATTTTCTTGCTGCATTTTCAATATAGCCTACAGGCCACATACCTTATTTCTTTGTAGTTATAGCCATTTTCTATTTAGAGAAAGAGAGAAAAGCGGCCTCATCTTCCAGTTGGGTTTTTCTCCTGAGCTATATCTTGTGTCAATTGTGGTTTGTGAGTTTTTATTTCATTATTCTCAAATTTGTACTCAAATTATAATTTTCATGCGTATGCAATAAATACTAATTTAGAAATCCAAAAATCTAATGTGAAATAAACCCTCATTGTGTAAAATTTAGATTTTTAATTATAAGTTTAGCAAATCTATTGTGATAAACTTTCTAGTGGAATATCCACGGCAATTTATGGATCATATTGTTAACATAGTTACCGATCAAACCATAAAATCACCTAGTACCCGTTTTTTTGAGGTAGCAAAAAATCACCCGATTTTGAAATTGGTTATTCAGAATACACCCTTTTTTTGGAGCATATTTTTGGCACTTTAAATTTTCTTATGTATCAAGTATGAACATTTTTTTTAAATGTTAGTGATTTTCATGCTGATTTTGAAAAGTGTTGATGTAGCATCAACAAATTTTTATTAGAGGGCTTATTTTT